>PVJO010002475.1:0-142913 GCA_004026905.1 Hystrix cristata
AAAATTCTGAAGAATAAAATTCATTTCACTATGGAATTTCTTATACATGGGTTTTCCATCCTGCATTAATTAGCAAACAATTTCAAATTATTCCCTTTAAATATTTTTTCTATCTCTAACATTTCTTTTTTTAAAATTTTTAAAAAATTTATTTTATTTTAATGGTACATTTTAGATGTACATACTGATAACATTCATCATAGGGGATTTGTACCTGTACATGACATATCTTGTTGCTTCTCTTTTTTCCCATTTCCCTCCCCTCCCCTCACCCCTCCTTCCTCCTTATTTACAAAAGGTTTGTTTCCATTTTTTCCTTCTATTTCTTACTTCTCTTGTCCCTCCATTCCTTTCCCCCTCCCCCTCCCTTGTTCCCTTTCCCATTTGGACATTTTCTTCCCTTTCCCAATATAATACATTTTAGTCTTTATTTACACTTTCAGTTTCTCACACCAGAGAGACAATGTGGTATTTAAACATGTGTCTGATTTATTTCACTTAAGAGTATGGTCTCAAGATGCAGCCATTTACCTAGAAATATCTCAAGCTTATCATTCTTTGTGGCAGAGTAGTACTCCATTGTATAAAAAAACCACATTTTCTTTATCCATTCCACTGTTGATGGGCATTTGGGCTGTTTGCAAGATTTAGCTATTACAAACTGTGCTGCTATAAACATGGGTGTGCATGTATTGCTGCAGTATGATGCTTTTAATTCTTTTGGGAAGATACCAAGATCCTATCTCTAACATTTCAAACTCGGTTCCTACCTCTCTTAGATCTCTGTACTTTGCTCTCCTTATGTAACACCCCTGCAGCATTTTGCTTTTTCATTTATGTGTTCGCTTCTGATCTTTCTCCTGTGAAATGACCTTGATTGTGTCAAAAATAGTCCCGGGGGATATGGATTGCTTTGCCATTTTTTTCTACCTTAGGGGATCAACCAGCTAGAACAACAGAGAAAAATTTCTTGATGTTATTATACTGTATTTGGTTCAAGTTCTAAAGATTTTACTGTGACTAGATGACAGCCTACTTTCTATTGCAAAGCAAGTCTCTTCTTGGTATGCAGGAAATAGTAAATAGGTCACAAGAGAGGCAAGGATGAGATCAGTGATTACCAAGGTTTAGGTGTTGACCCAGAGGCAGAACCTAGTGGTGTCCTTGTTAGAACTGCAAGCCAAATGGCACATGTGCCAGGGAAAATACTGTAGGATGGTGTTACGCACACTATGGGTGGATTGAAAAATTTTCTGAGATGTCAAGAAAAGAATGAGGTGTGGTTTCCTTAAGGCTTTACATAAAAAGTGTCTTGAGATAGCAGGAGGTGATCTGACCACATCTAGGAATTTTCAAAATTTCTTGCACCAGTATTGAGTGAGAACGCTTAAAATTTACTTTATGTATAGCAATTCTCGCAGAATTGTTTCCAGAATATATTTTTCCTTCTTAGCCAAAGAAATCCTCACTCTTACTTATGCTTCTCTAAGTTTTGACATACCAGTGAGGGGGAAAAAATGAGTAACTCTATTTCTTTTTTTTCTGTGAAAGTGTCATGTGCCTCATACTCTACCCCCTTATTTTTTAATATTTTCATAGAGCTTCAGAAAACTCTCTAAGGGCAGAGAAATACCTTTTAAATCTCGATTTTTTCCTGAGAGTTAACTTTAGAGTGAGTTTTCAGTAGGTTGTTTGCCATCTCATTAGTAAGTGTTTTATAATGACATAGGAAACACACAATTTAGAACCTCATGTTCTACTTATTTTTCTTCTTCACTTCTGTTTCTTCTCTTTTTTCTGTCCATCTCCTTGTCTCTTACTCTGTTTCTGGGTTTAAATCTCATTTCTGTCACTTACTACCTGTAACTCTGGACAGTTTACCTCCTATTTCCTGTTGTGGTTCCCTCACTTGTTAAATGGGAATTGTAATACCCATTATAATTTATAAATTGTATATTATATAATAATGATGTCTATCGTATATATTATATAATAATGATGCCTATCTTATAATAATTAAACAAATCAATATGCATAAATACTTATAAAGGTGCTGGCCAGTAAATTGCTGTTACTTTTTTGTGCCTTTATATTTTGTTAAGTAAATTTTAAGTTTCTCAATCACTAGTTTGTCTCTTGTATGTCTTTGACTTGACCAATTGCTTAGGGTGATGGAAATGGTATTGATAATAGTAGTTGGATTACATTTGATTCATGCTTTACGTTATACAAAGTACTTTCACTTGGATTCCCTCACTGGTCCTTTCAATAACAGTTGGGCACAGACTTTATCCATGGCTCATTAGATGGAGAAATGGAAACTAAAACTTAATGACTTGACTCGATCATAGTTACATGGCTAGTATGTCACAAAGATACAACTAGAATTTAGTTCATCTGATTTCTGGCTGGGCGGTATTTTCTTTCGGCCAACCGATAGCGTGGCAGATGTTCAACAAATTCTCCTGCATGATTGTGTTTCTCTACCATGCTTCTTTTACAGGATATAGAACAATCCGGGTATGGCTATCTTTAGCATCCGTCTCTTTATATAAGAGAAATTCCTGAAAACGAGCTTCCTCAGTCTTTCTAATGTGTTTGTTGCTATAAATTACAGGAAGCGTAACTTTGAGAACTTTCCTCTTCCCTCTTTTTAATGAAAGATCTTGCTATTCTTGGCTTTCCACATGGTCAAAATAATTCTTTGCATTGCTACTCTTAGTTTTTTATTTGCTTATTGTGACAGTCGATGGAGTCAGACTCCCTTGGAGTTGGAGAAATGAAAGATTCGTGCCTGAGAGATTTTCTCAGTTGTTTTCACTCTTAAAACAAAGGCTTTCACATTTGTAACAGCAAATACTATGTGTTCATGCCATCAAGTTATTCTGACCTCCCAAAGACTGAGGAAAACTTTTTCTAGAGTCTTTTCTATCCATGGTGGAGACTGGGAATAAATACAAATGTTTTAATCAATAACTAACAGAGCCAGCACTTTTTTTTTTAGTGCTGGCTAAGCACAAAATTCTACAAAATTGTACACTGTTATTTGGCACAGAAAGTGAGGAAGAAGGTAAATGCAGAAAGAGAATGCAAACATATTTTACATTTTGTATTTTATGTGTACAAACCCATGACCTATTTAAAAGGAATAAGAAGGAGCAGGTGACGAGAAAGGAGGGAAGGATATAGTAAAAGGGAAGGAGAAAAGTGATAGTAAAATAAAATAAGTTGGGAGTACACAAATTGAGTGAAATAAACCCGTATGGAGGTAATTTCCCACATTCAATGGTGTTTTGACTTACTTGTTCTTTTTATGGTAATCGTCTTTCTCATTTTGATTGTAACTCTCTATTCAACAATAATGAACAGCTTCAGGGAGGAAGGTTTTGGGTTTGTTCTGGAGATGTTGTACTGATTCTTCTTCCAGTCAAAACCAGTTTAGTTCTGGCCCATCTACTCCTTCTAGCCCCTTTCCACATGGCAGTCTTGGAATCAGGTTCATGAGGCCAAAGCCAATAAATGAGCTCGCGCCACTCAATAACTGTTTTGACATGAAGAGCATCATTTCCTGGGTAGGTCCCATCTCATTCTGACAGCAATCCCAAAATCTTTTGAACGAAGCCAACGATTCATTTAATCTTCCTGCGCTGAAATATAGACTCTAAGCAGATTGGTGGCTCTTTTCTTTTTTCCCCACTGCTGGAAATCGAATCCGGGCCCTTTACACTGAGCTACATCCTCAGCTTTTTTGTTTGTTTTGTTTTGTTTTTCCCTTCCAGACAGAGTCTTGCTAAATTCCTACATCATCCAGGCTGGAGGGCATGGCGGAGCATTGTCACTTACCTGGTTCTGTCACCGAGTTTACTCCCAAAGGCACCTGTGTGCAAGGAGGCAATGCGCCCTACATGGCAGTGCGTGGTGTCGGAAGTGACACGGTAGCTTAGGATTTGCATGGCCTGTGTTGCCAGAGGAAAGGGTGACTAAGATGGTATGAGGTAACACAAAAGTTGTGCAAAAGAACGTGGTTCAAAACGAATGCTTGCTCAGGATCAGACCATGGTAAGAGGCAAGTGAATATTTACAGTCTGCTGGCAAAATTAGCCAGTTAAAATCACAAGATTATAGCACTACAAGACCCGACAGTCATTTCTTTTTACTGAATAGAAATGAAGCTGCTAGTTAATAAGATTTAGAAAAGAATGCTTTTGTATCATTGAATCGTATTATATTCCTTCCGGAAAAGAACTCAGACAGTGAGGATTTCTCCTGCTCATTTTCTAGTGGAGCTGCTAAGATCCAGGGAACACAATAACCTGCCCAGCCACGCGGTGAGGAATTGGAGAATCAATTAGTTATTCTCCAATCCCCATAAATTTTCATTTTCTCTTGTAAACTCCAGGACCAGATATAGTTTTGATGTTTTCTAGGGAGTTGTTATCTCTTGTAGGACTCACCACAGAGTTCCAAAGGCTGTGACAATTTGGCAAGGCAAAGTGCAATCCTTAATTCCAAGAAATAAAGCCCTTCTTTCTCTCTCAGTGGTGATTTTTAATAGAAAGTACTTAAACTCTGCATAGAAATAGTTCTTTAGAATCCAATGTCTAAGTTCAGTGTACTTAATATACTGGAGAATGGGATCCTTTGGATACATGATTTTGAAAATGGTTTGTCCTTTTCTGGTTCCTTTCAAAACAACGTGTGTGCCAGGCGTGGTGGCGCATGCCTATAATCCCAGCACTTGGGAGGCTGAGGCGGGAGGGGAGGCCAGGGATGACACGGTGAATTCAAAGCCAGCTTGAACTGCCCAGTGCGACCCTGTCTCGACGAAACAAAGACCCAAACCCAAACCCAAAACCAAAACGAAACCAAATCAAAACAAAAACCAATGTATTTATAGTAGAAAACTGATAAATATAGAAAAATATGAAAGTGAGAGGGGAGAGCCTCTCCATTACTGGAGATAATTTGTTTTAATTCTGGTGAATTTCCTTCCAATCTTTTAGAACATGCAGGAATATAAATATACACAATTTTCTTTGAGTTAACAAGCCATTTACCATCTTGTGTCCCAACAGTTTCACTAACACTATGTCATTGGCATTTCCTCTTGCATAAGATGCTTTAAAAATTATTAAATGGCAACATACTATTCAACCTTGTGAATATCCTATAATTATTTTAATCACTACATTATTAACTATTTGGGTTTTTTTTGTGTTCTTTTCTATTCTGGTTGTGCTTCTATAAACAACTTTTTTTTTTTTGTTTTGAGACAGGGTCTTGCTATGTAGTTAAAGCTGGCCTTGAATTCACCACATAGCGAAGGCTGGCCTTGAACTTGCAGCCATCCTCCTGCCTCAGCCTGCTGAGTGCTGGGATTACAGGTGTGTGCCACTAGCCCTGGCCCAATGAACAACTTTGTATGTATTTTTTTGCATGCATTTCTGATTGTATTCTTAATAGTTTTAAATAATTATACTTTTTTAAATGATTAGACTTCCTTAGAATAATTCTGGAAACATAACAAATGGACATCTGAACCCTTCCGCACAGAAGCACAGTAAACTTACACCTACATAAAACAGGAACATTAAAACGTTGCACATTAGGACTCCTGACATGCCAACATGCTGACCTTGTGGCTGTTGCCATCTGGAGGAGCTGAATGGGAATTCTTGGCTCCCACCTGGCACCGCATGCCCCCGGGAATATGAGGCGTTGATGCAAAAGACCAAGCTAAATTCCTTAGCAAGAATTTTCTCTGACTAATCAGATGACGATTGCCGCTGGGCTCTTAGGCAGCTTTGAGGAAATATGCAGGGTAATTTTCCAGCTTACAGCAGGGAGCTACCAAGATTTCATCATCAGAGCAATAGCTTGGTTACATATTTACAACCTTTGGTCTGTTAAATCAATATACTTAGTACACAGAGTCTCCTTTGGAAAGTACGGAGCAATAGGGATGGCCTTTGGCTCTCTTCTTCCGGTTCTTCGATTTCTTTGGCAAAATATTTACTTTAAGAGTTCAGGGTGTGGTACATACACTTCGCAGGTCATGTTCTCTTTGTGCCAGGAAAAAAAGTAAAAAGCCCTCAGCCATTAGTGAGGGAGAATTTAGGACACATCAGAGCAGCTGTGGGTCTGAGACGCTTTGTCATGCCGAAGACTCCTATTTATGAGAAGATGTAGTAGCTTCCACAAACCCCTGTGCAATTTCACTCCTTTCCAAACATTATGAGTTGTGCAGAAAAATGGGTCTATCCAATCAGAAATTTCTGGAAAGTAGATTCACAATCTTAAAACTATTAAACGTATGCACATTTTGACCCCCAAATTCCATATTTTGAATTTATCTCAAGAAGTAATTAAGAATATGTATAAAGATTCATCTTAGAATATTCTTCATAGAATTATTTTTGACAACTTAAAAATTAGAAACAATCTGTAAAATTAAGTCATAGATAACTGTGCAGTACAAAACTGTACAATTATTTAAAATGATAGCATGAGGGAGGCAGGAAGAAGAAGGGAGGAAGAGGATGTACAAAGAATTAAGAGGTGTTATGTACATGCACCAATGTCCCACGATGGATGTAATCACTATGCGCTGCAAATATATGCTAACAAAAATAAAAATAAAGTGGATAGAAAGTTCTTTATTTTTGACATGGATGGATGACCACATTCATAGCATTTGGTGAAAAGGATATATTTAAAAAATGAACACTACGATCCAATTCATATTGAATATAAATCAGTCTAGAAAGGTATCTAGTATTTAACAGTGTAATTCTCTAAATGATGAATTTATGATTAATTTTTCTGTTCTTTTTACTCACATATACATTTTATTGTTTCAGCAGGATTTGCATTATAGAAATACATTTTTTAAAAGAGTACAGAATGAGATTTACTTCAAACTCTGTTCTTCCTGTATTGTGCTTTGTAGACCTTCTCCAACTTTTAAGAGAAGAAATGATACTAGGAGATTTATGTATTCAGGTTATCACACTCATTCTCATTTTGTCTTTAAGCAAAATCTCTTTGCAAAGGAAACTACATATTCAACCATGACATTAAGACTTAAAAATCCGATTTTTAAGATATGATTATCAGATATTATAAAAGGAAATATGATATGATTTTGGGTCTATGTATGAACCCTCCTTCCCTAAAGCAGACTTTCTAACACACCATGACACACTCTACTCGCTCTCTTGTACGTAACCTCAGAATCCTTCTCAATGCAGCATTTCATAAAAGGCTGGCAGCTCTTTCTGGTGTCAGGAAATCATTACACTAAAATAAATGATAAAACTGTCGAAGGGTATTTGCTGTATTTCCCGCTGAATATTGTTACAAGAAATTTTTATAAAGCACGGAGAGTAACATTTCCTCAGGGAAAGCCCTTCAAAGAAAATATGATGAAATACTTTCAGAGTACTTAAGGACAAAAAAGTAAAACTTAATTCCTGATTTTAGTGTGATGAATTTTAAGTGTTATAAATATGGCAAATCAAGAATATTTTTGAGATGCAACGAAACAGTTTACATATATTAAGCGTATTCACCCAGAAAATGTTGGTTTCTTCTTGCCGTTATGCCACAGACATCCAGCATTATCTGTGATACTTGCCTTGTTTCTCAGGAGAATTTTAATCCAAGCTGTTTTGTGTAGAATTCTTTTTTTCCAGTACTGGGGATTGAATCTAGGGTCTTTGCACTGAGCTACACCCCCAGTCATTTTTTAGTTTTTATTTTGAGACAGGGTCTTGCTAAGTTGCTAGACCAGGCTGTGCTCCAACTCGAAATCCTCTTGCCTCAGTCTCCAGAGTGCTGGGATTGTGCCTGGCTTTGTCATTTTGAACCCCTCTCTAGCCTGGGTATCCTGGCCTAGTTCCTGAGGGAGCCGGCCAGCCTCCAGGTATGCTGTTACCAACTGAGAGAGTTGAGAATACCAAAATCTGAAAAGCTTGCATTTCTTGAAAGATTTGAAGATTAAAGAAATGATCTGAGTCATGTTGGGAGTATAAAGTTATTTGGTGGAGTCGATTCTTTCTGAAAGGAAAATTTAGCTGTGGGAAGTTGAATGGCCTGTTTATGCAAATTATTTTTAAGTGGCTGGGGAGGGCTTTGGCTTCAGCGTTTACAGCGGGGAAATCCTACAAAACCTTTGAACACTCATGTACATTAATAATTAAAATGGTCTTCACCATGGTGAAAAGTTCTTAAAACTTAGCCAAGTCTTCAACTTCCTCATGCAATATAGGCAATAATTTGGCATAATCAGGAGCAATCTATTTCCTTTTATAATATCTGATAACATTTTTGATTACAGAGCACTGAATGAAACATGAAAATGAAAGAAAGATGATACATTTAAAAGTATTTTTAGGGGATTAGCGATGTAGCTCAGTGGTACAGTGCTTGCCTTGCAAGAGTAAGGCCCTGAGTTCAATCCCCAGTTCCCACATTAAAAAAAAAAAAAAGTATTTTTAAATAACGCGGCTTACTTTAATATGTGTAGAAGAAATTTTGTGTCTTATATTGGTAGCATTCTCCCTCCTGGGTAACATATCCTTTCCTCTTTTTGTCAATTTTATTTCTTATAGATACGTCACATTTTATTCTTGAGATGGGAAGGGAATTAAGAGTTGATTTTTTATAACTTAGAAAAACCGAGATTTCAAAGGATAGTTTTGAACTCTATGAAACATTTTCTCCTTGAATGTTCGCCATTTTCAAATCTTTTCTTATCTAGTCAATAGACTGGGTCTTATTGTTCTGAAGATTCTGTTACATGTGTTAATTGGAAAATTCATGGAATCAAAACCAATCCTCTTGCCCATATCGAAGGTCGGGTGTTTCTAGTTTAAATTTTAGTTGAATGAAATAGAATAAGGCATGTCTGGTTTCAGATGTATCTGAGCAATTGTGTTGGTCAGTTTTTTTTTTTTTTTGTCACTGTGCCAAATACCTGAGTAAAACAACTTAAAGGAGAAAAGGTTTATTTTGGCTCCTGCTATCAGAAGTCCATGATCAGCTGGTTCTATTGCTTTCAGGCTTATGGTGAGGCAGAAACATCACTGTGGAAGGGGATGGTGGTGGAAGGCTGCTTGCCACATGGCAGCCAGGAAGTGGACAGAAAGCAAGAAAGTGGGAGAGGAAGTGTCTGGGGACCAGATATAGTCCCCAAGATCATGTTTCTACGATCCACTGCCTTCTGCTAGGCCCACCCTCTGTTTCTAACACCTCTCAGTAATGCGCCATCAAATTGTGATATTTCCAGGGGACTGATCAGGCCACTTTGCTAACCCCATCTCTGAACACAGCCATTCTGGGGATCAAAACCTCAATACACGAGTGTTTGGGGGACACTTTGAATTTAAACTCATGCTATCCAGTGTGTACTACTGAATTAAAACTTAAAACTATACTGCAATTTTACATAAACACAGTCTTACTGAATCATCATGGAAAGTGTCATTTTGTAATTGAAGATGCTCATGTTTCTGAAATAAACTTGTATACAATTTCTTTTTTATTCTAAATATTATTACTTTGTTGATCTCTGTGCCCTGATACCATACTCTCTGGATGCCTAACTTAAATTTCTCTGGTGTGGGAGTCTATGAATTTATTGCTCCTAAATTTTTCCGAATTGAACTGATGAGCACTTTTGATTCAGGGGCTTGAAAACTATTGTATTTAAACTTGTTCAGTATACTTGTTTGGAGAAAAATATATATATACTTGTTCAATATTTTGTACTTCCTTTCATACGTCTTCACCATTAGGATTGATGCTGGCAGAGTAAAATCTGAAAGTCTTTCCCTTACTGAGTGAGAAAATGTCTTTCTCGCATTTGACATTGGGAACAGAAAAGTAGCTTTTGAATACTTCCAGTATTTATCTTTGGTAGGACTTTAAAAAGGTATCCTGGCCATAAGATTTTTTTTTTTTTTCTAAGACACCCTCTGGTCACCATGCTTGTCAGAAAAACATCTTGGAGAATTGGGCGTCTAACTCAGTGATAAAGCACATGTCTAGTGTGTGCAGAGCCTTGGGTTATAGCTCCAGTACTGCAAAAATTATAAATCAGACAAAATTTCATGTAAAATATACCCTACCTCCTAGCAGGATATGAGCCTCTTAAATATCTTGCACACATTCACATATGCATGTGCACACATGCATACACAGTGTCTAGATGTTGCTGGTGGAAGTACATATCAGGTATCCATGTATAAATCATGGCATGTGTCAAAGAAATCAAGTTTGAGACTCTGAACAAAAGAGATTTTTACATATTTTCAGAAGAGTATATATTTGACATGAGTAAAAAGGGATATATTTGTGCCCCAGTATGTAACCGATGAAAGATACACACAAAGGCATATGCTCACCAAAGATTGTTCTGTGATAGCTAAATCTGGAAACTATTTAAATATCACAATGTGACTGAATAGGCCATACAGCTTCCCAAAACAATGGACTAGGCGTTGGGAAACTTTTTTTGGTGAAAGATTATATAACAAACATTTTAGCCTTTTTAGGCTGCACAGTCTGCCCCAACTCTTCCATGGTTGTGTTTAAAGCAATCACAGACAACAAGCGAACAAAGAGAACATGGTTGTGTTCTATAAAACTTTTTTCCCCAAACAGGAAGCGGGCTGGATTTGGTTTATGAATTAGACGTGGTTTATGGACCACTGATTGCAAGATTATTTAGTGTGTGGGAAAATGCTCCCAATATATAGTTGAAAACAAACAGGTTATACAGTTTTATTATTTTGTAGTGTTTTACATCTTGCAGTGCACAGGATGACTCTGACAACAAAGTAACATATTTGTAGAATTCTACAAAATGTTGTAGGTGCGAAGGTTGTGGGTGCCCTCGAGTAGGATGGGGTCGATGTGGATTTTCTCATATTCTTTATTCATTTCTTATTTTTATTTTTTTTTACAGCCAATGTGCATTTTGCCAGTAATAGGAAATATAATTATGTAAAAAATAACAGTATTCCTACGAATACTTTCACTTTGTGAGGAGAGAAAGTGTAAACATGAAAGGACTAAAGTGAAGTAGGAAGAAATGACAAAACAATACCATTGGCAAGAAGCCTGCATTTTCAGAAGCAGAATGAGTAAGCATCAACCGATGTTATCATTTTGGAGATAAGTAGAAAAACTGTGCTTACCATTTTGTGAAGTAACAATGAGTTTTTGTTGCCAGCATTGTTTATTCCTCTTAGTGTGCACCATAGTGTTTGTTATTCTAGCCACATTTATTTCCAAGCCAGTGGACAAAGATTCCAGAAAATGCTGAACACTATTTTTGTGGGATACCTCTGGAAACTAAAGCTAGTTTTTTTTTTTTAAGGCCAAAGAAAGGAAATACAGCCTAACAATAGAGATACACTCCAAGAAATGCACAAGTTAGGTAGTTTTGTTGTACAGACATCCTGAGTATCCTCACACAAGCCGAGAGCGACAGCCTACTACCCACCTAGGCTGGATGGTGCAGACTGTTGCTCCTGGCTACAAATCTGTGCTGCAGGTTACCATACTGAATACTGTAAGCAACTGTAAGTGTGTGTGTATCCAGGCATGGAAGAGGTACAGTAAAAATGAAGTACAAGAGATGAGAAGTGCTACGCCTGTGCCTCGTGTACCAGGGACGGCACTTGGCAGGACCAGGAACTGCTCTGAGAGAGTCAGTGTGGGAGTCGGGAAGAGAATGTGAAGGCCTAAGACATGATGCTACCATGCACTTCATAAGCACTCAGCACCTAGACTGTACGACAATTGTTAATTTTTTTCCATAATAAATTAGACTTAGGTTACTATGACTATTTTATTTTATACATTTTAAAATATTTTTTATTTTATGAAAAAATAAAATTTCATAGCAAAAAGTCAGAGAATAATAAGTTAATATACTGTGTTCATCATTATCTTCAAAGTAGTTAGCATACAAAACAGAAAAAAAGATTCTTACAAGAAAGAAACAGACAACAGCACAAAACTTTCTTTTCAATGAACTAAGAGAAAGGAGTAGTATAAAAGAAACAAATTAGTATATGTATGTCCATCATCAGATGAATGGATGAGGAAAGTGTGGTATTTATACACAATGGAGTATGACTCTGTTGGTTTGTGGCATTTGTAGGTAAATGGATGCAACTTGGGACCATAATGTCAAGTGAAATAATTCCAACATACAAGATTGGATATCACATGGTTTCTCTTATATGAGAAAAGTCAAATTATATAGATACAAATAAAGAGCAAAATAGAAGATAGATAAACAGGAAGTATGAAGTTCAAATAGTTCCTCAAATGACCTATTCCATTGTTTAAAAATATTTGAATATGCAGAGTCTGCCAAAAAATATATTACACACTTTAGGAAAAGAAAAATAGGATGTTTTCAACAGATGGTTTTAGCCTCAAATGGGGGACCCTAGAGGATGTTGTGTACCACAAGAAACCCAAAACACTGCCAGGTCTTAGAGCAAAATTTGAAAATACGTGTGCAGCAATAGGATGTTTTCAACAGATGGTTTTAACCTCAAATGGGGGACCCTAGAGGATGTTGTGTACCACAAGAAACCCAAAACACTGCCAGGTCTTAGAGCAAAATTTGAAAATACGTGTGCAGCAATCTCAGTGACCAAGTTTACCCAAGCAGAAGTTCACCATACTAATAAATGTCTGGAAGCAAATGGCCACCACTTTGAGCACCTCTTGTAATTGTAGAGGCCAAAGGTAATTTGTATGAATCTCATGATGTCGCAGTAAATTTAGTATTAAAATATTTATACAAGTTTTTCTCTTCCTGAAGTGTGAATACATTTTTTGGTGAATTCTATGTATGTTTTATTTATGCTTTATACATTTTTAATTAAAATATTTTGACTCATAATAACAGTTTAAAACACAAACATGTACAACTCTACAAAAATATTTTCTTCTCTATGCCCTTATTCTATAGGCTCTTTTCTATTTTAAGATGTTTTATTTTTGTTTTTCTAAACTTTTTTGCCCAAAGCTAAGACACAGCCACATACATTAGCTGAGACCTACCATAAGGTTTCCACCTGATGTATCTGCAGCCACCTTCAGTCGTAAAGCCCAAGCTTGCCCTGAGTAACCCTGGTTGGTTTTCCCCACATAGTTCCCAAACATACTATAAATACACAAAACCATCAGAGTGGTACGTGTAGCTTTACAACCGGATCCTGGCGCCAGGGATGTGCCTGACTCCTTGATATCAGCTTGAGATAAACCAGATATACTGCAGCTTGGATAAAGTCACTTTTGTCCTGAGCACTTTATTAGCTACAGTCTTCTGACCCAGTTACAGGGATTCACCTAGTCTGACTGCCACCCAGGACCATGCTTCTGTTAGTGAGCCCCACCATCTGCTCTCTGTAATCCTGGGGCTGCCTGCCTCACTTCTTTGGTCTCACAGCACGTTGCGGCTGGCTCTTGTACACCAGAATCCAGCTCATTGGAAACAACTATGCAGGACTAGAATCATCAACACCATCTTGTCCTACTGGAAAGTCTTCAGGGGAAATGGCACACATGGAGATCTCCTCCTTCATGATAATAATCTTGCCTTCTGGAATACCTCCTACAGGACAAGCCTGATGGCTCACTGTATTTTTTACAAATGGAATGTGTACCCTCTAAAATAATAATAAAAGTATATTATAGTGAACACACAAGCCACGAACATAATTATTTACTATCATTACCAAACTTGCACTGTACATAATCATATGTGCTATACTTTCATACAAAGGTTATTACAGTAGGTTTGTCTATACAAGCATCACCACAAAATCAGGAGTGATATATTGTGTTCAGATGTTACAATGGTATGGTATTATTAAATGACAGGAAAATTTCAGCTTTGTTATAATCTTACAGGACCATCATCATATAAGCATTGTTATGGGGCACAGGAGAGTTCTGTTTTATATAGTTAAGAGCTAACATAAACAATGAGTTAACCCTAATATTGAAGAGAAAAAGAGGAAGAGAAAATATTGGTTGAAACACTACTATATTCTGTGAAATATTTTATTTTTCCCATTTATGAGAAAATAATCTGAGATTCTGTTTCAATTATTACTTTCAAAGCCACATAGGAATAGAGCTAAGACTTGAATCCACATAAATCTGTAATTTTTCCAATATGCATGATGATCTTTTAATAGAAAGAGATAAGAAATTTAAAGTTGGCAGTTTTTTGGTAACCAAGAAAGGAGGTTGGGAATGTTTGAGTTTGACAATATGCAGGGAACTCCCCAATTACCCTTCGAGTCAAACCTCAAACATTTCTGCCGCATTGTCTTGTACAAGAGCCTCTTCTCTTCTGTTGCCAGAGCACTTAATTTATTTTGCACACAGCATTTTCTGGGTTCTACCTGGGTGTTATACTTCACTATTCAAATGCCTTCCTTTCTGGAGCAAGTTTCTCCAGGAATCATTGTCATGCCTCCTTGGCGCCTTGCTTTCTTAACACATTCACTATTAAAGCAATTTGCACCTAATAGGTGCACGATAATAAATGCTGGGTTATTTTATTTACTTATTTATTTATTTATTTTTGAGACAGTGTCTTGCTCTGTAGTCCAGGCTGGTCTTGAACTCACTATGGAGTCCAGGTTGGCCTTGAACTCATGGTGATCCTCCTCCCTCAGCCTCTCGAGTGCTGGGATTACAGGTGTATACCACCATGCCCAGCCTAATAAATGCTATTTTAAAGGGAGGCTCCTACCATCTTCCAAAACCCTTGTTAAGAGCTCTACCATCTGTCATAGAAACACAAAGGAGTTGAGCAACTTCTAGCCGATCACATTTTGTTAACAAATTTCTATGGTATTATTTCATAGAACATATATATGGTATGTAACCCATATAGCCTTACTTTATAAAAACTTATTTGTGGTAACCGTTATTGTAACTTTGATTGAATCCAGACATGTTCTCGCTGTCTGTACACACCGCCAAATCTCTTCCACAAAAGACACTTGTCAAATCTTTTGTGGAAAAAAAGAAAAAGAGTAAGACACTGAGACTTTGTTATATGCAGGAATTAGGACTCATTAGAAACGTGTCTGAGATATTTGGAAAGAACTGGGTAATAAATCCCGGTGTAGTGAATAACGTTCTAATAAATTATGTTCGGGATAATTTTCCTGTGTTAACCTTCGCATGAGTATATTCATTGACTAACACCTCTATCAAGCCCTCAACCAGCCATACCAAACAACCGGACACACAAAAACAAATTTAGGGTCACATTTTAGGAAGTTTTCAAGTGACAAATATGAAATGATATACTATCACACTAATCAGACGGAAATAAAGTTTCAAATAATATGAAAGTGCCAAAATGTTATAATTTGGTGGCCTTTAAGGGGGAAGAAAATAGGGAGGAGAAGAGGACAGTCTTTGAGGAAGAAGGAGACATATACACAGTGTGCAGGCAGCCAAGATTAATAAGAAAGAAAGGCTCTGTGGGCTGGGGTTGGTGGTTACACCGAGGTAGATGGAGAGTTCATCTTCTGACGTTGTTATCAGCTTGACTGAGATGTAATTGGCATATCATAAAATTCACCTTTTAAGTTGTACAGTTCGGTGTGTTTTAGTATATTCCCCAGTTTGCGTAACCATCATCAATATCTATTTTTAGATCCAGATGAGAAAGAAAACACATATACATTAGCAGTCAGTCCCCTTTCCAACCCCAGTCCAAGCCCAGGCATCACTCTTACTTCTCGACTGTACAGACTTACCAATTCTGAACACTCTAGAAAAATGGAATTATACAACTTGGGACCTTTTGTGTGTGGCTTTTTTCTCTCCAAATGATGTTTTCAATGTTTGTTCACTTTGTAGTTTCTATCAATATTTCATTGATTTTTGCTACTGAGGAATATTCTCTTGTGCAAATCTATCACATTTTATCTAATTATTCCTCAGTTGATGACATTTGACTTGTGTCTACTTTCGGCTCTTATGAATAGATTTGTTACAAACATTCGTATACCAGCATTTGTGGGACATTCTCTCGGGTGTATATCTAGGAGCCGAATGGCCGGCTCATGTGGTAATTCTGTGATTAAACATTTGAGGAATTGTCAAATTGTTTTTCAAAATATCTGCCCTGTTTTTCATTCCAAGCAAAAATGTATGAGGGTTTCAGTTTCTCTACATCACTTATTGTCTTTTTGATTATAGCCATCGTAGTGGGTGTGAAATGGTATGACATGGTGGTTTCAACATATATCTCCCTAATGATTGATGACAACAAGCACCTTTTACTTGTGCATGTGATTTTTGGACATTTACATGTCTTTTTTTTCTGAAGAAATGTCTCCTCAACTTTTGTTCATCTTTAAATTGGGTTATTTATTATTTAGCTATTAGAATTTTTATATATTCTGAGTACACCTAAAGACACCTTATTAGGTATATAATTTGCAAATCTTTCCTTCTTTTCTATGGCTTGTCTTTTCACATTTTTACACTATCTTTTGAAGCGCAAAATTTCTTAGTTTTGATATGGTCCAGTTTCTTCATTTCTTACTGTTACTTGAGCTTTTGTTATCTTATCTATGAAATTATTTTTCAACCCAAGGTCATGAATAATGACTCCTATGTTTGTCTCTAAAAATTTTGTAGTTTTAACTTCTATTTACATCTGAGATCAATTTTGCGTGAATTTTTGTGGATGGTGTGAGGTAAGGGTTTAACTTTATTCTCTTTCGTGTGACTGTTAAGCAATGCCAGTGTGACTTATTGCTGGCAAGAACTGTTCTTCTCCCATGAATGTTATTATCAACTTGAGCAAAAGTCAGATGACCTGAGACATGGGGGCTAATTTCTGGACTCTCAATTCTATGTCTTTGATCTTCATATTTACACTTTTTCTGGTATTATGTGTCTCAATTAGTATAGTTTTGCAGCTTCGGAGCAGCACTCTGAATCCTCCAACTTTATTCTTTCTTTTCAACATTGTTTTGGCTGTTTGGGTTCACTTAACATTCCACATGAGTTTGCAATGTTTATTCTTTTTTTTTTTTCCAATACCAGGAATTGAACCCACAGCTAGTCACATGTTTTATTTCTGAGCCACATCGTTTGCCCTGTTTATTAGTTCTAATTGCTTTGAAATGAATTCTTTAGGATTTTTTATACATGAGCTCAAAGCATCTATGCATCTATATAGTTACTACTTCTTTCATAAGCTGGATATCTTTTTCTTCCTGTGTTTTTTGCCCAGCAGTTCTTGCTATAACAACAAGTACAGTGTTAAATAGAAGTGGTAAAAGCAGGGACTGGAGATTTAGCTCAGTGGTTAGAGTGCTTGCCTTGCAAGCACAAGGCCCTGAGCTCGATCCCCAGCCCCAAGAAGTGGTAAAAGCAGACATCTTTGTCTTTTTCTTAGTCTCGGAGTGGGGAAGCATTAGGTCAACATGAACTGTAACATTAACTGTGGAATTTTCATAGATCGCCTCTATCAGGTTGAGGAAATCCTTTGCCATTCCTAGCTTGTTGCGAGTTTTTATCATGAGAAAGTGTTGGATTTTTGCCCCCAAAATTTTCACATGGTTTTTCTGTTTTATTCTGTTCATATATTATATTACATTTCCCAGAATAAATTCCACAGGCCTATGATTCTGGCACATGATCTTTTTTACTTTCTGTTGGATTCAATTTGTGAATATTCTGTCAAGAATTTTTCACGTTCGTATTCATAAAGGATATTGGTCTGCAGTTTTCTTTCTTTGTGGCTTCTTTTTATTTTGATATTGTTATAATACTGTACTCAGAATAATATGGAAAATTTTCTCTCTTTTTTTTTTTGGTGGGGGGAAGTTAGTTTAATGTCAATTCTTCTTTGAATGTTTGATAGAATTTACCAATGAAGCAGTTCGGTCTGGAATTTTCTTTGTGGAAAAAGTTTAGTTACTAGTGTAATATCTTTATTTGTTATAGAACTACTTGAAGTTTTTATTTTCTTTTTGAATCATCTTCAATAATTTGTGTCTTTCTTCTAATTCATTGGCATAGTTGTTCATAGCATTTCTTTAATATTGGTACTGATGTATTCTCTTTCATTCCTCAGTGTTTTCCCCACCTTGGTTAGTGTAGCTGAAGCTTGTTAATTTTTTTGGTTGTTTCAAAGAATCAATTTTCAGTTTTATTGATTTCCTCTATTGTTTTTCTATTTCTTATTCTATTTAATGTCATTCTAGTCATTATTTCCTCTTTTTTGCATGTGTTGGATATACTTTTTCTAGTTTCTTAAAGTAAAAGTTTATGTTATTAATCTGAGAGCATTCTTTTTTAAAAATATAGATGTTTATAGCTATAATTTTCTCTTTGATCACTGCTTTTACTGTATCCCATAACTTTTCATATGTTCTATTTTTGTTTCCATTCATCTCAGAATATTTTCTACTTTCTCTAGTGATTTCTTTTTTGACACATTGATTATTTAGGAATAGTATTAATTTCACAAATTTGTGAATTCTTTAAATTTCCTTCCATTACTTACTTCTGTTTAATTTCATTGTGATTTGAAAACATATTTTATATTATTTCAGTCCTTTTTAATTTACTGAGACTCATTCTATGGTCTGTCATATGATTCATCCAGAGAATTTTCCGTATGCACTTGAGAAGAATGCTTAGTCTGTTATTACTTGGTAGAATAGTCTACAGAATTCTGTTAGATCTGGTTGGTTTATAGTATCATTCCCTATTTTGACATGAATCTTCTGCCCAGCTCTTCTGTTAATTGTTGAAAGTGTGGTGTGGAAGTCTCCAAGTTGTCTAGCCCTCCTTTCATCAGTTTTTGTTTCATATATTTTGAGGTGGTATTGTTAGGTGTATGTACGGCCATGATTTTTATATCTTGCCGATGGATTGATCATTTATAATTTTGAAAGTCTACCATTATTTGTAGAAACGGGTTTTTGTTTTGTTTTGTTTTAAAATCTATTTTGTTGGGTGTATGTATAGCAATTTCGGTTCTCTTTTACTTATTATTTTCATGGCATATTGTTTTTGGTTCTCTTACTTTCAACTTGTCACTAGTGGACAGTAGGGATTCCAGATACACTAGTATCACCATCATTATCTAAATCTTTTTTTTTTCTTTTTGTTGGAGTGCTGGAGATGGAACTCAGGGCCTTGCACTTGCTAGGCAAGTGCTCTACTACTGAGCTAAATCCCCAGCCCCTACATTTTTTTTCTTCTGATTAGCCACCACAGGTAAGTTTTCATCCCACTTTTCTGCAGTTCTGTATGTTCTATAAACACATCATCATGAAGAATGAAAGGCAAACACGGATTATTTTCTAGGCTGCAATATTGCTTAGAGCCATATAGATGTAAAGGTTTTATCAAAGTGCTGGCATCAAATCAAGATGAGGCTGAGGCTTAATTTTGATTCTTACTGAAGCGCTGGTGTTATTTCCATGACAGTCTGGAACATTACTACAACATTTTGATGTTACCTGATTTGAATGCTGGGCTAGAAATCCGGGGTCTCCCTCGTAAGGGCTGACCATCAAGTGCAGTAGTAAACTCCTGCCCCAGTGTGCCAGGCATCCCACCTTATCCTCCCCTCCATGCTTGTCCCGGAAAGGAAATAATGTGTAACAATAGGAGTGCTGGAATGTTCTGGCCGGAAGCTGACCTTTATATCATTGTTCCTCTATTTTCCAAGACAAAAGAGATTAAATGAAAACTGGAGAGGAGCCATTTCTGGCCCACCAGTTGCACTGCTTTTCATCTTTGTAAATCCAGAGGATTTAACAGGATTCTCCCGTGTAGCTCTCCCAGCCCCCCATCCTGACCTTTTCACCTTCCCAACATTAGGAAAAGGCAGGAAGTTTTCCCTGTGGGTTTTCTTTATGACATGATAGGGCTGGTTGATCACTGGGGAAAACCCCACACGAGAACACGCCTTCTTGTGTACATTCCCAAATTTCTCTTTAAGTAGAGCCATCCTGCCTTGTGGCTGTCAGAGCAGAGCAGTACTCACGGGGCACTAAGTCTCAGCTCTGAGCAGACCTGTTCTTTGAGCTGAAAATGATGTGCAGAAGCAAGAGTTTGCTCCTGGCTGCTTTGACAGCTGTGCTGTTACTCTACCTCTGCAGCGAGTCGGAAGGTAAGTGCTGCCCTCTGCCAGCACAGGAGGCAGAACCTTCTTTCCTTTCCTCTCAGCCTGGCACTCATCTGGGTTTCCTGAGGGACTGAAGCCTGTTAAGAAGTACACAAGAGGGCATGATGGAAACTGTCAGCTCTTTGGTGAGCGGAGGAGAACAGGGTTATTGCTGCCAAGCAGGCTTCTCTCTGCTGTGAATCTCAGCAGATCTGGGGAGTGCTGGGCTCTCAGAGGCCCTCGAACTGTTTCTAGGAATGGCCTCGAAGGCCAGAGAGCTGTTTCTAGGGATGATGTAAATAGTGCGGCTTTACCCGTCTGTAAGGTCCTAAAACCTAGGAAACACCTCTGCTTCCTCAACCTTTTCACTGCTCAACTAAATAATGTTAGTGAAGTTCACAACATGTCCTCTAGAAACAGATCATGACACTTGACTTCCATATCCCTAGGAGGCCTTGGAGACATAGCTTGTCAACCTTGAGCCAACATTTATTCCTTAGCTTGCAGCAGGTTATACTTTAACTCAGGGGAGTGTCCAAGTATTGCTTTATTACTAAAGGTACATCGCTTTTAGCAACAGGTGCATGCTTGCAAATGCACAGGTTGAACTCATATGAACAAAATTAAAATTAATTTTCAGTAATATTACAATTGCAAAATACAATAGCTGCATTTCCTAAAAAATCAGATTTTCCTTTGTAATCTTACTTTTCAATATTTAGTAAGATAATAGATTAAAACCTGCCAATTTACTAATTTTTAGAATTTGTAAAGTTCATCTACCGAGTTTTTTTTCCTTTTTAATGTGGCATTGGGGAGAGACGCCATATTCTTCAGTGATTGTAGTGAAATGAAATGAAATATTGTCAGTTTGTATTTCTTACTAAAGCTATTGTATTCCCGAGAAGTCATGCAATTTTAAACTGTGTTACTGAACCAAAACTTAGCAGCACACCATTTTTTAAAGAGAACTGGAAGTTATGTTGAATTTGATCTCAAAGACCAAGATGGGTTTCAAAGAAATTAAATATCTTCCATGAAATAGACTATTTTGCATGTAAACCAGAGTCATTAGCTTTTTCACAGTTCGACATAGTCCCAAAATACAAATCGCACCAGAAGTTCATACCTTTCGCTTCTCTTTCAGCAGCAAGCAGCTTTGACTGTTGCCTCCGATATACACAACACGTCCTTAGCTCCAGATTTATTGTGGGTTTCACACGGCAGCTGGCTGGTGAAGCTTGTGACATCAATGCTATCATGTAAGTTATTAGTAAAATACATGGAGATTCGTTCAGAAATAATCTACATGGGAAGATAGCTTGGTTTAGTGGTAAACATCTACTTCAAAGTTCACTTTAAATAATACTGAAATAAGGCAAAAGCTTAATTGTTTGAAAAAAGAAACATAGTAGGGGAGAGATCACTTTCTAAGATGATCTTATAGACCATTAAAATACTCTAAGGAGTATATGGAAGACGTGTTTTGAAATGAGCATCTTTTATCAAAAATGGTTGGGGTTGTAAGTAAAATTTCAGGCTAATTATACTGTCACATGTAATCTTGTCACTCGTATAGAGTACTATGTTTCAGGATGGTATAAGTTATTTGTCGATACATATTTTTTTTTTTTTGTGGTGCCGGGGATCGAACTCAGGGCCTTGTGCTTGCAAGGCAAGCACTCTAATCACTGAGCAAAATCCCCAGCCCCCTGTCGATACATATTTATTTCTTATAAACCACAGCAGCAAAATTAAGTAACGATTCTGGGACTTTATCTTTCCACTATTTGAGTAAAATCGTTTGTTACACTGCAGATAAAGTCAAGGAAAATCACCTTCATTTCTTGCATCGAGATTTATCTTAAGCGTTTTTTTTTCATTTTACCTCATTAGCTGAAATGTGTAGTATATAGAGCAATCAACTGGAATATAAAATTTCTGTTGTGTATTCAGTGAAAAAACATTTAAAACTTGTTAAATAAATGCAAACCCAATTTTCTGATCTTTCAGCTTTCACACAAAAAAGAGATTATCTGTGTGTGCCGACCCAAAGCAGAATTGGGTGAAGAAGGCTGTGCACATTCTCAGGTAGGGACCACTGGAAACCAGTCTGCCCCTTTCCACCTGCTGGAGAAAGATGAGCCTACAAAACAGCGGATCACAGGCTCACTGGGATGGTTCAGCCTCGGGCAGGTGGAATTTTTAAAGCCAAAATCTGAGTTGGACCATAAAAACAAAGAATGTATTTTTCTACTTACATATCATTATGATTTAAATTTATTGATTTTTCATAGACTGTATTAGGTTCCTCTATATATTTCATAGTCACCAATTTCTTGATTCTTGTTGCAGAGAAGTTTCCTATTTATATAATTTAGAGATGTACCTGATGTTTGGTTGTTTGTGAATGACTGAAAAATAAATATTAAAGAGATCAGTGGTTCTGATTTACTGAGGATGAGAGTAACATTTTACCAGTAGATAGTACCTAACATCAATATGCCGTAGATATTGAACTTGGAAGCACAACGCAAAAGCTCATATATCCTGTTTCTCTAACTGGCTTACTTATCTTGGGCAAAGTCTGTCCTTTCTACCTCAGTCTCTTTGTGGACTCTGAGCTGTTTTGCATATTGAGATGAGATTAAGGGCACGGGGAGCCACTCTGGAGTACCTAAGCTGTTCCCAAAGTCCAGTCAACCTGCTCTGGTTTACACTTTTCTTTTTTTTTCCCTTTACAGTCGAAAAGTCAAGAAGATGTAAAAACTTATGTTCTTTCAGAATGAAATTGTACACAGTCCAAGAACAAAAAGAACCCAGCTGGTGTTGGGAGTTTCACTCACCCATCATTTACCACTGATCTGTGCCTTCCTGGACTTGTTCAGTTGATGAAGTTGATTCATATTGCATCATAGTTTGCTTTGTTTAAGCATCACATTAAAGTCAAGCACTATTTTATGTTATTTATAACTGTAGGTTTTTTGTGTTAGCTATTTAATGCTAATTTCTCATAAGCTATGGCTTAGTGCAAGGAATAACATTGTATTTGGAAGAAAACAATTACGTGGCTCTTCTTGCAAGTAGGAAGCTATTATTTAAAAAAAGTATTTAACTTTCTTTTGTGTATATAACTTTGTTTTCTACATTGTAATTTCCTTATGAAAGAGAAAAATGATTGTAGAAGGGTAAATATTGAAAATAAAAGAATCAAAATTTACTTGTTGATAGAGTCGTATGTTATTTATTAAGATGTTATTGAAAATATTTAAAGGTAGAGAAAATATAAACATTTTATGGAAAGTTGTATTCCTACCTCACTGTTTCCTCTTTGTTTCTCATGGTCCTGGGTGTGAGTTTATATGAACTGTAACAAAATGTGTTCCTTTAAGAGTCAAAGCCTCACACAGCAAAAATTAGAAAGATTGTGTATTTGAGATCCGCATCCCAGTGCTTATTGATAACCTGTACACTGTGTGAGTATAGGAACACAACTCTCGCTTAGAAAATAGCTGGAGAAATCAGCCAATCAATCCACGGTTGAGTCAATAGGCAAAATGCTGGGAATGGTCATCTCAGCCTGGTAGCATATCTCTTCTTCAAAGTCCTCCTGAGCCATCTTTAAGTCATTTCCAAAAGGAAAATGACTCTGGGAAAGTTGGTTCTAACCAGAGAGGAGGTGAAAGCTAGTGAGTTCTTAGCAATAAGGTGAAGGGCCCCAAGCCAGTGTAGTTGGCATCACAGTGCTCATGTACAGCTGCCTTGACACAGCACTCTGGAGGGTTCACTGAGGCAGGAATGCTCACGGTAAGATAAGAGATCCAGATGTACAAATCCGTAAAGCAAGGCAGAGCTGGGTCATCTGACGAGCCACAGAGTAAGTGGCCCTATATACCCTAGAGATATTTCCATGCTCAACAATAGTGAACCCGAGTCATCAGAGAAAGCATGCTCAACATCCTGTTTGTTTATTCAGCAAATATAAATTTAGCACTTATTATGTGCTGGGCAGGGTGCCAAGTGCTAGAGAGATTAAGTGACTTAAGACCTGGTAATTTGATCGTAGGTAATTAGGGTGAAGCAATGTGGTGAGGGGGAGGGACTAGGGTTTAGGGTATTACAACACATGTTGGTAAGCACTGTAATAAATTAGGTCACGGGTGCCACTGGGCATCATTAGTGAGGACTTCCTGAAGAAAAGGATATTCACTTAACCACATTGAACAGCTGGCGTCTCGTGCCCTTGACACATATTTCATGTGTGTCTTCAGACGGTTTCACATGGCTCAGCCTGGCTCTTGAGCAGAGTGAGGTAGGAAGGACCAGTAGGAGGTAGGCAGTTGGAGAAAGTGCGGGAAGGAGCATTTGGAAATGTCAGGGAGCTGTCGCAATATCTGAGGGTGGGGTACCGCGGGCATACAGTAGGCAGGAGCCAGGGATGCTAAACCTGCAGGAATGTATGGGGTAGTTCTGCACAATGAGGAACTGTCCCACCCAAAGGGCAGTCACGCCACTATTGAACAATGAAGCAAATGTGTGCAAGTCGTGGAGGTGGGGGCGGAGCAGCTGCAGATTAAGTGAAACTGTTACCTCAACTCAGTGTAGTGGTTTGAAGTCGAGCATCAACATATTAAAGAACTATTGCAAACGTGAAGTCAGATCTAGTTGGAAAAGGAGCATAAAGAAGAAAGTTAAAAGAAAAGTAAGATGAAAGGGAAAAAAATGGAAAAGTGTAAATAATCTTGTTGCAAATAGAGAGGGGTGGGTGAATGGAAGGGAGAGGAGGGGACGAGAGGGGAAAAGCCAAGATACATCATGTACAGGTACAAAATAACAATGTTGATTATGATCATTATGTATACAATGTACCAATACATGTTCTTGGTAAAAATAAAAAAATAATAAAAAAAAAAGTGAAGTCAGAGGAAAGGGAGGTGGGTCAGAACGGGAAGCAGAGGAACCAGAGACAGCTGTGACGAGGAAGGTGAGAAATGGTCGAAGCTCAGCAGAGGCCATAGTAGAAGGAAAGATACAGAAGAGATGAGTTTGCGAATACTGAGGCCTCATCCTAGACATCTGTCCCGCCACCCCCACCAGCCAACCTTTTCTGGAACGGCACAGCCAGAGACAAGCATGGTCAGGGGACAGCAGACTTTGCCCATAAGTCTAACTTGTAGAGTTAGACGAGTTTTGTCTGCAATCTGAAGGTGTCTGACTCTTCCGGGACTGGGAGTATTAATAACTACTGGCTTAGTTTTGGAGGCTGAAATTTCCAGGGCAGAATGCCAATTTATTCATCAACAATAGAAGCAGCGAGGTGTCAAGTACACGAGCAAAGGCTTATGGGTAGATGGAGTCAGCAAGCCACTTTGGAAATCATGCGGGAATCACAGAGTTTAGGACCAGAGTGCAGAGAGGACCTCGTTCTGTATTTGAATATGTAACGTGTCAGTCACTGGATTATCATGGATTAGTGATGTTGTGCTCAATTCAGTTTTTATTTTTCTAATTTTAGGTAATTTATGCCTTTCTATTTAATTTTAAATTAAGCTTCAGCTCGCATGCAGTAAGACACATATATTATGTATGCAGCTTGATGGAGTTTTACGTAAGTATGTACTTGAGTAGCGACCCTACCCCTTAACATAATAAGCATTTTCAGTAGCCCAGAAGAGCCCTCATGCCTCCTTCCCTCTCTATAGCCCGAGGGTCCGGCCATTCTGACCTGGCTGCAACAGACCGGCTTGCCTCTTGATTTCATGTATGTGGAGCTATACGGAACGTGCTCTTTGGAGTCTGGCTTCTTTTAACTTATTTCTAATTATAGATGTAATTCATGAATTTGTTCTCACTCTTAGAGTCAAGAAACAGTGATAAGGTAAATAACAAGACTCTTCACTTTTCAGGAGTAACATTCTGCTACGTCCTAGTTAAGTACCCCTTTTGGTTTCTACAGTCGTCTTGAAAACATAAGTAACCAGCACTAATTTAGTGCAAGGCCAGTCCAGTCTTCTGGAATTACTCTCTGTTAAGTTGAATGTTTGTGAGATTTTCAGTCATATGCTTTCCAGAAGTCTTCCATGCCAGACTGCTGATGTATGGCCATAGGCACACCCTACATGTGGTCGATTTGCTATGTTCTCCGATTGTATCCAAGTTCCTCCGTGCCCCCCTGGACTTCCCATTAGTGTCAGAAGTCATTAGGAGGCTAAATAAAATGAGGATAGGATACTGTCTTGTGTCTCTGACAGTCTGCAGGTCATCAGTCTCTGTAGGTTCCTGGTAATTTGGCAGGTATTTGGTGAGATAGTAGGGAAGAGAATCCCGAATGATGGTGGGTTGAAAAATAGTGACAAATGGTTCAGCAATGAAAGTAAGAGAAGACAAAACTGAGAAGCTGGAATACTTTAATATGGGAAAGTACTGAAATGAGGGAGATTAAAACTACTATAATTCTATAAAGAGTCACGGTTCAACCTCAAGAAGTAGAACACATGAGTAAAGAATAGAGGTAGGTGGAGGGAATTTCACACTTTGAGATGGGGGAAGTTAGAGTTTGAATCTTGTGGTCCTGCTTTTCTTGGTGAAAGGCTCATCTCTGGAGAGGGCAGGATAGAGCTGTGAGACAGAAGCAGAAGCTTTGGGATAGTCACAGATGCGGGGACACAAGGAAGGGTTGTTCCAAGGAACAACCTCTGGGGGCTCCTCTGGGGTTGGAGTTAAGGAAACTGTTGTGGCTGCAATTGGCACACTCTAGGTACAGAAGTAAATGGCTGCTGGTTACACTAATGCAAATGTGATGTTTCCGTGTTGGGGGATATAGAAATGGGGTTGAAATGTTGCAGCGTGAATTCTGGACTGGAGTCCAGAGATGAAACCTGAAAGTATCTGAGAGGCTGGAAGGAAGGAGAGAGGCCCTTAGACAAAAGGCCTTAAATGTGCTCGAAGGGCAGGAGAGTGGATGGGCTGGAGGGACCAGAGCAGGTGCAGGAGCCAAGGTCCAGGGTGTGACTGGGTGTAGAGTTCAAGTGCAATGGAAGCGGAAAGTGTTTTAGTCACTTTCCTGTTCTAGGCCAAAATACCCGACACCCACAACTTAAAGGAAGAGAGGATCATTTTGGCTCATAATTTTCAGAGGATTGGTCCATCGTTGGCTGGCTCCAAGGCAGAAAGGGCATGGTAGAAGGGCTTGGTGGGGGAAAGCTATTCAACCATGGCAAGCAGGAAATAGAGGGAGAAGGGAGGAGATAGGGATAGCATTCACTTTTCCAGGAGACACCTTCAGTCACCCACCTCCAGCCAGGCCCCCCTCCTAACAGCACACTCAGCTGTGACCTCTTCGATGGATAGATTCCCTGATGAGTGCAGCGTCCCATGATCCAGTCACCCTCCAAACACATGAGGTTTATTTTGGGGAACATTTTAAATCCAGACCACCACAGAATACTATCAGGTCGGACTACTCATCCTACTGGGATGGAGCAAATGCAAAAACAGAAAGATTCTTTTAAGGAGACCCACATACCCATCACACAGGGGCAACAGACAGATGGTCAATCTCATTTCATTTATATCATGCAACTCATCTTCCCACTTTTCCCCACATTCCCTGAATTACTTTACAGCAGTTCCTTGAGCTCCAATTAGTTTGTCTATAAATATTTCAATAGATAGGAAATTTAAGGACTTTTAAAAACACATAATTTCATTATCACAGATTTAAAAATCAGCACCAACTCCCTAATATCATGAAATACCTAGTCAGCATTCAAATTTCCACGTTACTCTTTTTTTCTGGCTTGCTGAGATCGCTAACCCAGTGTCTCATTGAAAGATGAGGTAGGTATTATTTTTATGGCCAGGTTTTGGGACATACAAGCTGAGACTCTGGGGAAATTAAGCAACTTACGCAAGGCCACACAGTGTTTGGAGATGCAGTGGAATATGCCGATCTCCTGTGATAACTGGGTGTCTCTGTGTCAATGAAGATGGCACACTGGTGGAGTCTAGAGCTCCTGGGTGTGGGCGCTTTGTAATCCTCAGTGTCGTCTCCATGGTCTGCACTCTCAGAAGGTATTAAAGTGTTAGAATGGTTCCGATGTTTATCTTTGTATCAAATAGCTTTCTTTTTCAGTTTGTTTCTTCAAGTAGCCAGCTTCAGTCATGATGTGGACGCTTTCCCTCTAGTGGTGGTAGACACAGATCACACCGTGGTACTTTTCTTTCTTGTTAAATCTCTGCATGGTTTACTGACTAAAAGTTATGTTTTCCATTCATTCATTCATTCATTCACTTGTTCATTCACTCAATAGATCGAGAAATACTGATTGAGCACCTATTACGTATCAGGGACTGTGTCATTTGCTGGGGATAAAGTCACAGCTTTCATGTAGCTGATGGTTTGGGGAAGGGAGCACGCAATATACAGTACCAAATAAATGAATAATATGAAAGGAAAATAACGCTGGGAAAAAGAATAAATATTTGAGCAGGGCTGGAAGACATTTCCATATCTGTGTAGTGCCTGTCACAACTTACTCTCTTTCTCCCAGAAACATTGTCTTCTCCCTAGTAGATTAAATAAGAGAGACAGGTCTCATTAAATCTCTCCCAGAGAGGTATTTTAAGTTTTGAGATAACATCAGGTCTGTGAGGACTATTGCACTGGACCTTGGTTTCCACTGACTGAAAAAGTAGGTCACCAATTACAATTCTTAAACTTAAAAAATATTTTTCTCTGGATTGACTTTTTAATTAAGTGTTAAGACTCCAAATGGGATTAACTCAAGTTAGGAAAACTTACATGTATATTCGAACTGTGATTTGGTGACTTAATTGGCACAAAGCAGGATTGACAGCCACCGAATTCGGGGCTTTTGCAAATTTTTTTTCTCCAGCTCAATCAAAACAGGTAAGTAATGTCCGTGAATAAATCTGGCACAATAGTGTGGTTATAGAAAATGCTGCCAATATGTTCCAACATATTCTCCATTTTAAAAATGATTAACATCAAGGCACTCTTAGCAAGGAATAGTTACAAGTCTAAAAGATTCATTTGGAATGTTTTTCATTTTTCTTGTTCTTGCTTTCCGCCTCCCCCTGAATAACAATAACTTTAAGACTTACGTTAGAGTTAAATCCTTAACCTTCCATGTGCTGCAGAAGTGTTGGACTTAGGTTTATTGAGACTTAAGCTATAGTGCTTTGGTGCCCAAATCTAGGGAAGAAAAGAACTGCTCATTCCTGAGTGGCGAACTCTAGAGATGGATCCATGTGGGATAGGAGACCAAGGAGATCAGCAGGAAGCTGACCCTTTAAGGTATTCACAAACTGGCCTTCTCACATTATTCACAAAGACCACGTTTTTACACGAGCTCACCAATTTCTTATGTGAATTCTTTGGCCACAGACGATTTCTCAGAATGTCTCACAGCACCTGAATTATTTGGCACTTGTCAAGGCAGGAGCTGACCGCATGAGATTCTCTCTAAAGCACACAAAAGGTGCTACTGTGTCCCCCACCGCCCCCCTCCCCTGGCAGGGTGGGGGCAGAAAGCTCACCTTTTATTCTGCTTTGCTGGATCTCTGTGGTTTACCCTTGGAAACACGCCCAGGGAAGAGGTACCAAACAGAAAGGTGACGTGGTGCCGATCTCCTTTCATCGAAACCAGATTCAAGAGGAAGGTAGCAGTTTCTCCCACCTGTTTTTGTCACCCTGCTACTGTGGCTCCCTGGATGTGGCATGTTGGTGCAATCTCATCGGGGCTCGCTCTTGTGTTTCACCTGTTGAAAGATTCCAGTTCCTCAGTTGCCACCCTCAGGGCTCCTGGGCCAGGGCTTGTCTGCCCCACCTGCCTCCCCTGCTGCCACCACCCTGCTGGGCCTGGCCCGGCTTGCCCTTCCTCCCTGCCCTACAGATCAGCTCCGCTTTCTCTGGGTGGTGAAATCTGCCTGCACATGAGTCAGTGAGGGGGAAGTGTCAGTTTGAGTAAAGGGATGTTTTCTGTCTCACAAGGGGGTAAAAATATTGTCCCCCTAAAACAAAATGGAAAACTAACAGCAAAACCCTTAAATTCTACATTTTCATGAACAAAGGAGGAGACAGAGACTGTAAAAACACACGTAAAAGCCCTGTCTTTAACAGAAATGCTGTAGAAGTCGAGGGAAGGGTTGCAGACTCTCCCTGGGCTTTGCAGAGGCCTCCGGCAAACACAGGTCCTGAAGGCATAAACGCGCCTTTTAAACTGCCAGGTGGAGGAATGGACGGGTGTGCACCAGAACTCCTGTGTGTGCACGTGTGCATGTGCCAATGAGTGTGTGAGTGTGTCTGTGCACACATGCACAAGCCACAGAAGTGGCTGGAGATGAGGGTGGAAGAGGCAGTGGTCTCCCTTAAAGAAGCGCTTCCAATCCCACATGGGGAGAAGCCCGCAGGGACTCCGGGTTGGGAGACAGGATCTGAGTTGGCCAACTCTTCTCTCAGGATGACTGCCACTCTGGTTGATTCTTCAATTTCATTTCATTACATATGTTTCTTTTTATATTTTCATCTTGTTCAGTCCTCTAATTTCTGGATTCCTCTTTTTGCTTTCCATCTGTCTGCAAGCTTGTTTCCTTCCCCAGCGAGGCTATGTACCAGGGTGTGATGCCAAATCAGTTCTCCCATACACATCCTTGTCCCTTTGTGACCTTGGCCACATCCGAGCTATAAATCTCCACATCTGGCTCAGGCCACTCTTCATCTTCTTGGTTCGTGGGTGGCTGAGCACTGGTGACTGAGCGCCACTATCTGTGATCTGGTGCAGTTGCAAATTTATGGTCTTCCAAATCAGCTGGATTTTCAACACTCATCAAAGCGACAATTTCCCTGGACGACATTAAACTGGTAACTGTATTACGGTAGGGGAGAGAAGCCCGTACCAAATCTGGAACCAGGTCTGTTCAAAGAAAGGGCAGACAAGATTTTGAAACCTGGGGTAGAATACTATAGGATGGCTGTGTGTGCTAACCGGTTTTCCAGTGAAAAGTACAGTTTTTCTTGTCTCCATAATGGAGATGGCTTAAGAACTCAGGGCCAGGCATATGCCAGTGAAGTTAGGCTCCCACCACACTACCGAGCCAGGAGAGAGCACTATCTTTTTGTAATGACTGTATTTCAAAAAACTGACCCTCATTTCAGATCCTTTCTGTGCTGTAGAACTGGCAGGTGGCTTTTCAAAAAATGTTCTGTTTCAAAGAGGAGTGGAAACAATTCCCAAAGAAAGGTTTTCTAAAACAGATGCTCTGAGGAAAGAGAAATCAGAGGCCTGGAGGCAGGAAGCAGCCAATATCCATGGTTTCACATGACTCAGATTTTACACCGCTGCCCTCTCATCCTGTAAACCACAGTCCTTAGCAAAATATCTCTGCAGGTAGGATGTTTCTGCCACCTGGTTTTAGTTAGTCTTCCCAGTTATTTATTTCATAGCATGTTGTTAGCAGTCGGACACATTAGTAAGCAATTTTTCTTCTATTTTTACATTTGAACAATGGGATTTTTCTAGTACTCATTCTGTACACTGTATGGTTGTTATGAGAATTAAATGAGATTACGCTTAGAACCATTCTTGTTACCTGGCGGATGCCCAGATGTTACCATTCCTGACACCTTCATTAACTGTGATTATTTTATTCCTTTCTCTGTTGCCAGCTGGGCTCCTGACCATCCCACCATGGTCAGTTCGCTAGGACACAAGTTACTTCGCAGTTGTTCACCATTGTATCTTCAGCATGTGATACGGTGTTTGCACATAGTGAATGTTCAATAATAATAGGTAAAATGAAATTCCTCTAAAATATTAATCAGATATGTGTGAAAATCTACAGACAACCCCCTAGTACGCATTTTAAAAATTATAGAGAAATATATTTATATACATAGAAAATAGAATAAAAAAGGAAACAATAACCAAATACTCTTTTAATCCTAGACTTTGGGATAATGGGCAAATTTTGTTTTCTTTTTAACGTATCATTCTTTTTTGTAAAATTCTATGCCATGTACAGAATTAATTTCCTAATCATAAAAGTCCTCCAAAAAGAATGTTGTCTAAAATTTTGATGATATATCTAGATGTGGTAAAATTATAGGAAACCTGTAGAACTATTCATGAATTGAGGACAGAAATATTACAGTTTTGGAGAAAACCCCTCAGCACCCAGGTGAGTTTTAACAAGGTATCATATGCCAACCCTCTTTGTGTCCTCTAATTAAAAAAAAACTTAGATTAATTCTGGTGGCATTCAGGAAAATTAGATGACTACCTTTTCTGTTAGTACCTTCAGAGGAAAATTCTTCCTGTGGTTAGGAAGCCAGCTGGTTTCAGCCTTTGATTAGATTTCGTCCAGGGTGGAATGATCCTGAAATAGTGTTTCTCCATATTGCTTGTTCAAAATAGAAATCCCTTGATATGCTGACATAACAGGTCTGGAGTGGAGGAGGAGAATTTGGACCAGCTGATGCCATCTTCAGGTGAGATCGGCTTCTGTCACAGCCTCCGTGTACAGGTTGGGAGCAATCTGCAGAGGACTGACCTGGATGCACCCCGGCGGTGGAAAGGTGATTTCAAGAGGGAATTTGCAAGGAAAATTTTGACTTTTTCCTCCAAAGACTGGGTTCCCTCGTCTGACCGACATAGGTGACTCTTCCCTTGTGGGGCCACTCATTCGCTGTGTTGTAGGACCACTGATTTCCTACTCCAAGCTGGTGCCACTTTGGTTGACATATCCACCCTGGAGACCAGAAGAAGAGGAGGACAATAGGCGAGACAATCCAGGTTTACACATTCAGCAAGAAGAGAATCTGGGAACCAAGGTCGGGTGGGCTTGGCTCTGGTGTTTGTGGCCTTCCATCTCAGAATGGAGACCGTCAGACCGCAGGTAGCACTCCAGGGATGCTCCCAGAGCGTGAGAACCGTATTGACGAGGACCATGTTCCCCACATGCTACAGGCTGGCACTCAGCAAGTATCTGCTAAGTTAACAAATGAGCTTTAGTAAACCTGTGTAAGAACAACACAATAAATGTGTGGTTTTCTTCATGAATTTTGATCAGCAAAATTTTTTGTTTTCTTCTATGAGCTCACTAGTCCTCTTGACAAGCACTGATCTAGGAAACACGAGCCAATTTCTACCCTAATTTCTGAGATCTGACACCGTATTTATCAGATGCAGACTCTGTATGAGGCTGTTAAGGGTGAACTTGCTTCTGACAGACCTGGAAGGGTTTTAAATATCTTTCATGTTTGTTTATTTACTCATGGAAACTCTACCTCCTACAGGGGCCAGTTCGGACTACCCTGTGATATTTAGCTAACACTTAGCCATTCATCCTTACAATTTTCAAGGAATTACATAGCTGACCCTCAAAAGAGGAATGAAATAACAAAAAGAATTTCGGCAGAGCTGCGGGCCACCTTTGTAGTCAACAGAAAGCAACACGCCACCGTGTCACTTTGTTGCCTGAGTGAGAATACTGGGAATAGATGGTCTTTTGATCCCAATTACTTTTCAGTCTTGCCAAAGGGATGTTGAAAGACATTTTGCCTTCTCACCTTTGTTTTCTGATTTTAAGGAGTGTACATATTTCCACAATTCCTTTCTCTGTGGAAATAACAGATTCTCATTACTTTTAAAATTATTTTGATTTTCTTTGTTTTCTTGCCTATCTTTAACCAGCTCTCCAACTATTTATGTTAAAGTGGGATCCACAGAAGAGTTAACTTGCCTAACAAGCGTAAAGCCTTGAGTTCAATCCCCAGCACCAAAAAAAAAAAAAAAAAAGAAGAAGAGGAGTTAAATTAGTGGACATCTCAAAGAAAGAACGATTCCAGTGAAAATTAAAGAATGACTAAGTAGGAAAGCAAATATATAGGCATTTATTTAAAAAGAGCCCTGTGTACCCCACTGATTTCAAATTGAAACTTCCATTTTAGATCCTTGTTAGAAAATAATTATCCCTAAATTTGTGTCTAATCTTATAATTCCATGTTTCCATGATATACTACCTTGAGATCCTGTTTTAGTATTTTAATAATATCTGGAATGTATTTTGAGCAATAAATATTCATTTAGAGACCTTACTTGTCACATCTTATTACAAATTATATATTTTGTAAATCAAAATACTAATTTTAATGTAAATTAAATTAAAATTAAAATACTGATTTTAATCAATATTTAACTGTCAGAGTTTAACTGGGAATTTACCTTATTGCATAGTTTTGAAAGAAATGATTTCATTCCTTCTGTGAATGTGGCCTCCCTCAGAGGAGAGTTTCTACTATGATGATAAATTACTATAGAATTTTGTAATAAGGAGGCGAGGAAGATTAGGAAATAACAAAATGTTGGCATTGAAATTCTTGCATCAGGTGGCAGGTTAGGTTTCACAAGGTCTAGGAACCCTGATATCCTCAACTCTCATATACCAGCCCCAGGCTCCTTGCCGGGCAGGCATGTTGCATCATAAATACCTCGGTACTTTAAAAATGTGTCCTAGGTTCCAGCTGGAGAGAGGTAGAATCAGGTAGTAATTTATTTTTTCTCAGTTGTCTAAGATGGTTTGATGGTCTAGATTTTTGGAATCCCTGCCTGTGTATAAGTTCCTATTATTTAAAAGTGCCTTGTTATTTTTTAGATACTTATTTGTCAGGTTTACAAAATCTTATCAGTCACACTTCATTGTGGCAAGTGAAATCCACTTTAAGTGTTTTCCTTTTCATCTTTTCCTGCCTTCCTCCCTCCTTTCCTTCCTTTCTTCCTTCCCTTTCCTTTCTGTCTTTGTTTTGCAGAGCAGGCGTTGAAGCTAAGGCCTTGCACAAGGTAGAAAAGCCCTCTCCACTAAGCTACACCCAGCTCTACTCTAGATATTTTACTTCAAGAAAGGATTTAATACAGTAAATTAAATTTTATAAAATTTTTGGAAATGCTGAAAGAATAGGTTCAAAGTTGGACCTACAATTCGAACACATAAAGGGATTTTATGGATTAACAAATGGATGGGAACAATTTCTACATAGCAGCCAGTTTGGCAGTGCTGATGAGCAAGGGTTTCTGGCAAGGTTATGGAGCAAAAGGAATTCCCCGTGCCCTGCGGGAGGGATGCATAGAGTTACGCCACTTTTGGAAAAATCCGTGCAGTGTGTTCTCCCGCAGTTGAATATGTGTACACTCTGACTCAGCCGTGCTTTCTCACACATGCCCTGAGAAGAGCATGCGTATGTACGGCAAGATTCTCATACCAGAACGTCTCGGCAGCACGGTTACCCCATACCGGACTGTTAACTTTCAGAGTGGATAAATAAGACGTGGACTATCACAGGCAATGAAAGTCGAAATGGAAGAGAAAACACCTGAAGTACAGCTAAATCCCACAGCATCCTGGAATCCTGAACATGACATTGAGTGGAAGGTAACAAAAGAGGACACCTACAGGAGGATTCCATTTCTATAAAACTCCAAAAGGGCAAAATGAAACCCAACTGTTTCACCTGCATGCGAAGGTGGTGAAACTATAAAGAAAGTGATTACCATAAAGACAAGGGCAGTAGTTATTTTCAGGAGCAGAAATGACTGGAATGTGATACATGAGGTTTCAGGGGGTGATTTGTATAGAGGTTCTCCTATTACTTTTTAAAAAAAAATTCAATATGCTGTATATGTGTTTCATGCATTCTTCTATCTACTGCTGTATTTGGAAGCATTTTTAAAGGCTAAAGTTGCAATCTCATTTTGAATTAAGACTGCTAAGAAGGTTAAATTCATGGTGAGATTTGAGCACGGGCGAGATTTGGGCACAAGTGAGATTTGACTTAACTGTACCAGGAAGGTCAGGTGGAGGGTGACACACTGGTTATGTCTTGGAGGAAAAATAGGAAATAAGCAGATGGAAGAGTAACAGCATTTCAGGCAGAGGGGGAAAAAAAGGAACAGTAAATAAAGAAGAACTTAGAGGCTGCGTTGTTAAGATCATTTTCCTCTCAAGTTTTAAAAAAATTGAGAAGAAAGATAAAAGAAAGAAAAGTGAAAAAGAAAGCTTTAGCAGAAAAAGCGAAATTGCTTGGATATATTTAAAAATATGAAAGAATAAAATGAAGCTATTTTCTTTCATTTATTCATTCACTTATTTATTTATTTGTTTGAGGTAGGGTCTCGCTATGCAGTTCAGGCTGGCCTTGAATTCACTATGTAACCCAGGCTGGCTGCAAACGAGAGGCAATCCTCCTGCCTCGGCCTCCTGAGTGCTGGGATTATAGGCACATGCCACTACTCCGGGCTTCCACATTTTTAAAAGAGCAAACATTTATAGGAAATCAGAAGACTTAAATTTTTTTGGGGGGGCGCTGGAGATCGAACTCAGGGCCTTGTGCTTGCTAGGCAAGTGCTCTACCACTTGAGCTAAATCCCCAGCCAAGACTCAAATTTCAAACATCTACAAAACCAAATAATGGGAAAAACCTTCAGAAGAGAAATAAGAATGGCAAACCAGTCCTAATAAGTCGGGGATTGGACAATGCTAAGGTAAATAATCAAGAGAAAGGACCAATCTGAGGCCAGAGAAAATATGGAAAAAAACCTGATAAAAATAGTTAGATTTTCCAAATTTTGAGTCTCTTTGCATCTTATTCTGCTAAAAGTAAAAGGGGGGTGGAAAAGATGAAAACCACCACAAAGCCACCCATTTGGGTCACTCCAAGTCATTAAAACAGGGGCAGACCCACTCTTGCTGGAAGGAATGCCCAACATGGCAGAAACTGGAAGGAGGATGGGGAGATACAAGTGTGGAGTTCACTTTTCCTTCTTCCCCTCCCCTCCGGGCTCAGCACTCACTCCACCTGAAGGGCAGGTTCATTTCAGCAAGCAGAGCAAGAAGGAAGTGACTTCACCAAATCTTCCTCTGCTCACCAGTTAATTTGTGCCTTTCACCATTTCACTCAGTCTACCACATCTTGACCTAATTAAAATCTGGGTCAGACCAATTTTTTTTTTTCTTCTAAACGGAAGTCTAAAAGTCACCCTCCCTTAAATTCATATTTTTAATTCTTTTCTAAATTCAGTTTCTAGTCTGCTTTTTTGGAGTTGTTAAGAAAAGCTGCTCAATCTGTGGGACAGGGGTCCCCACACATAGAGAAAGAGAAGACAAAGGCCTCACTGAGCTTTACAAAGAATCAATAAAGAAACTTACTAAAAGTATTTTCTGCCTCTACCACTGAAAGCAGCTTCTGCCTTCGCAGACAGACTCCACAACAGTTAGAGTAATTAGACAAAAAGAAGGAAGAGCTAGCTAGACGGGAGAGAGACGCCAGACAACATGATGAACAAGAAACAGCCCCCACACCTATCTGACAGAATGCAGGGGACAGAAAGAAACAGCCACCTAAAGACTCTTATTTAATATGTGACACAGACAGACAGAGACACACACACACATGCACACACACACACACACACATCCCCTGTACTTAATCATTAAGCAAGCTACCTTCCTATTAAGCCCTCCCCCTTCACTTATTACAAAGACACAGGAAGAAGCCAAAAGGCCAGAAAGCCTAGGTTAGGATCAAAGACAGTCACAGACAAACAGATCAGATATCCACAAGTGCCCACCTGGGGGATGGGAAGACAGTAGTCCCTAATAAAAGGAGCCAGACATAAGCACTAGGGGAGGGGCTTTCACTCCTGAAACCCCCAGCACCTCATGGTAGCTGTCTATCTTCTTTCTCTTCCATTTTCATCCTTTGTTATACTAAGCTTTGTTGGTTTTCTTTCTTTCTTTTTTTTTTTTTTTGTTCTTTACTGGTGAGGGGTTTAAGATCTCTGGGAGCTACACTTTCAACAGAGCAGTGACATGGCCCCGCATGGTGTGGTGAGCTCTCCACCCCTGGATGTAACAAAGCCAGTCAGAGACCCTGGACTCGGAACCCACAGAGAGTGGAAAAGGAATTGAAGATTTCACAAGAAAGGAGGAAGACTTCTGTGCAGAACACTTCTTTGCCTGGCCCTGGGTGTCAAATGGCATACAGCTTCTTTCCTCTTGGCACTCCTTCCCTGAGCAATCACTGAGGCGTGGGTGAACTCAATTTTGGATCTCAAGTGGCTAAGAGGGACGAAGGACGAGTGTGGCACACATTGGGGAAGTAAGGAGAAGCGAGTGGTAAACGAGGTTGGCCAGAATTGGGGTGCAGAAAGAAATGAATGGGGGTTCAAGTTAAGAGGGTGAAAAAACTAAGAAAGCCCTAAATGATAATGCTGACACTTAGAATGGGATTTCTAAACCTAGATGAGTAAATGCATTAGTCAGGAATATTTTGGAAAAAATCTTAGTAAAAACAGTAATGAAGGACTTTCCTTATCAGATATTAAAATTTTTATTCAGAATCTGCAATGATTAAAGTAGTTCTTGTCAGTAGACGATAGTACAACATAGCAGAGAAGGAGATCCACTTTATATAAAACTTTATTATATGAAAAATGTGGAATTTGGACCAAAGGGGAAAAGTGTTAACTAATGATGCTGGAACTAACAATAATTCAATGGTACAAAATAATGGAGACCTCAATCTCATACTCTGAGTTAAATATATTAATTAAATATTTAATGTAAAATAAAGGCATAAGACAACTAAAATTAAACATAGGTGAATGTTCATCATCTTGCAATGGAAAAGAAATTCTTAAAATACCACTGTGGGGGAGGGAATCGCAAAACCAGATTTCCAAATTTTAAGTTTCATTTCTTAAATGCTGGACATTAAAAGGAAAAATAATAAAGCAGAGAAACACCTGCAGTATATCAGTCAACCGAGTAATACTTTTCCTATGAAGAGCTCTCACAGGTCAATAAAGGTCTAAACAAAACGAGCAGGGCTGGAGATTTAGCTCAGAGGTTAGAGTGCTTGCCCAGCAAGCACAATGCCCTGAGTTCGATCTCCAGCACCAAAACAAAAAATAAATAAATAAAAAAAATGAGCAAGCGACACACATGGGCAAAGAATAAGAAAAATGTAAATGGTCTATAATGTATGAGAAGATCTTCTGTCTCCCTAATAATCAAAGAAATACAGGTCAACACAAATACTCAATTTTAATTTAAAATAGCAAATATGTTACATTTAAAAAAATAAATGAGGCTGCAGAGCTGCATTATGAGCAGAGACTCCCAAAGTACTTTAAGAGTCTGGGAAGATGATAAAAAAAAAAGAGTGGCAATATGATCAGACTCGTGTTCTGAAGAGTATCCAGGACTAGTGGGGGTGATGGAAGGATGTGGGAGAAACTGACCAGACTGTACAGCCAGGGTGGGAAGTTGCTGGTGGATAACTTGTCCCAGTGTGGAGCCTTCCAAGCATGATTCCTTGTGCTCCATTTCCGTCTGGTTGGTTGGGATGGATATAATCCTCAAGAAAAGTTCCCAGAGAAAATAAAATAGAGCATGCCCAGTTAACTTTGAATTTCTGATAAATAGCATTTTTTTTTTTTTTTTAGCACAATTGTGTCCCATGCCATATCTGGAACCCCCTTATGGGAAAAGAAAAAAGTGCTGGTTATCTGGAACTCAAATTAACAGGAAGTCCCTTTTTTTTTTTAAAATAAATCCGGTAATACAGTACTATCTCCAAGGCAACCTCAAGAGTTATATGGAGAATAAGGCAGGGCACAACAATGACCCAGACTGCATGAGAGCTGTGCAGGAAGATCTCATAAATTTTAGGACTTTTGATTTCCAGAACTGTCAGAAAATAAATTGGGACTGTTAATCTACTAAGGTTGTGGTAATTTGTAATAGGGACAAAGGAAGCTGATAAATAACATGGCACTTCATTTCCTTCCTCTTTCTTTGTCCACTTGCAAAGTAATGCTCCGCATTGTTTCCTTGATACTATCCATATACTCATATTTCCCTTTCTCTTCTTTTTCACCTAATCATCTCCCTCTAAAATTCTTTTTTGTCTTCCTGTTTCCATCACCATCCTTTTCTTTATTTGACCTATCATCCATCCATCCATCCATCCATCTATTGGATCCATGGATCCATCGTGGTAAAGTATTTTTTCCTTCATTGTTTTCGTTGTTCCAAAATAGTGCTTTTCAAATTCACTAGCTCCTACTTCCCAAAAATACGTGATACCTTTTACCCTTCCTTTCCTTGTAGTGTGTCACTAGTTATAGATATCCATTTCATTTGAGCAAAGCACTCCCCCTTTAAAAAGGCAATACCTCTAGTTTGGTTGTCAGACTGAAGGATGCAGCCACAGTGCTTGTCAAATGCCAGTAATTTGAAGATAAGTGTTCAGTAGGTTTGTGTGTGTGTACGGTCAGATCTCTGTACACTGGTTCAGCACTGAGGAAAGCACTTTGTAGAAACCATCTGTTTCTAAGACTCTGGGATTTCACGGGTCAGTTTTTTTAAAAATTCTGAGAACGAACAGCAGAGGAGGTTTGACTAACATAGAACTGTCAATTCTTTACTTCAAAGCAAAATCATTAAAAACAAGTCAACCTGCAAATATTCCATCATTTTATTAAGAAAAGGATATTTTAACTTCGTAAGTATGGGAAGAATAATCTCAGAATAATGGAAAACATTTTAAGGAAACATTGGGGATAAACGTGTGGTGACATATAAATGTCTTTAAAATAGTATGTTGTATACTTCGGATATATAAAAATTAATAACAGCATAACAGTTTATTTGAGCATATTTTTTTCTTTATACAAGCTTGTAGATTTACATATCTATATTTAGTGCAGTGTGAAATGAAGTGACAATATCCTGCTTCTTCTTGGATTTCATTTTATTGGTTTATTGTTGAAAATCTGTTCTCAGATGCATACATGGACAGAAATAGAAACAGCTTTCTTAAGGCCCTTTTACTCCATCTAAAATACTCTGGGCGAGGCTACAGAAGGGATCACACGGCTTCTGCCATTTCTCCTGCCTTTTCTTATATGAAAAAGAAGCTGCCCTCATTGGCGATTTGCCCCACTGGGACGGACAGAAGCTGGGGAGTGCAGGGGCTCCCTTTGCTGAGAGCTACTCACCGAGGGCTGACTCGCATGGAGCTTGGGGTTGCACATCTGGGTCCAGATGAGCGGAGTCAGGCCTCAGGAAGCCTCATTTTGACCAGATTCCTTGTTACTGTCTTCTATTTGGGAGCCGGCTTTTTATTTACTTACTTATTTAATCAGTCATGTTTGAAAGTATCATGAATATTTGCCAACCAGGACTTTTCCAGGGGACATCAAATTCACCTGTGTGGTAGATTTATTATTGTGGTCAACTTGCACAGGAATGCCCAGCTGGACTGAGTTGGTGCAGTTCTGGGCATAGAGGATCCACCTGAGGATTGCTGCCGACACAGCATGAAGGAGAACAGGAGCAGAAGACAGGCGCCAGCTGTTTCCCAGGACAAGCTCTGTTGCAGCTGGTTCTCCCGAAGGGGACTCGGGCATTCTTGTCACAGGAGGAGCTCGGGGCTTTGCTGTGGTCGAGGACGGCTGCTGTTTGCTTCAGGGGAGCTCTGGTCTTCATCTCTGCTGCAAGCATTGTATCCTGGTTCCAGTGTAGATTTCTTCAGCCATTTAGTGCAGATACGGACGGACATGGGACATTGCTGTGGGGTCCCAGAAAAGATCTTGATTGGATCTTTTGGGTCTCCAGTGCATAGACAGACATTCGGCACTCTCCCTGCATTTGGCTTGTGTATGCGATGACTGTAACTTGTACTTGTCCTGTATTAAATCTGCTCTCTTGCAAACCATTGACTCTAGAAAAGTAACTAATACAACCTGTATAGACTTAGAAATAGCCAGTTATTCGGTTTTACATTGGACATATAGGGTCAGAGTTTCTATGCACTGTTTTTTTCCTAACCTACTTAAGTGATCGGAGGCCCCCTACCTTAAGAACCTTGCTATGTGTCAGTGATTCTCATCCCTGGCTTCTTGCTGGTATTACCTTGGGAACAGTGCCTGGGCCTTACCCAGGACTGCCTACATCTGGTCAGGAGAACCTGCACTTCACAACCAGGGAAGAGAACTTCAGGAGAAAACGCTGGTGCCTACAAATCTCACACACCATTCCAGGGGCCCAACATTATGAGTCCTGCATATGACACTCTGGAGCCAATAACCAAACACTCTATAGTGTGACTGTATAAATCAGGAGGCAGAGCTGAGGGAAATGCTGTAATAGTAACTACTTCTTTCTGAACACTTAATTAGTCCCCAGTCCTGTACTAGGGGTGGACATGTACTGCCGTACCTCCCAAGGCCTCAGAGAGGTCAGCTCCATTATCACCCTCGTTTTACAGAAGGAATGGAGGTTAAATTTATTGCTTGCATTCACGCAGTGGAACATGAGGCAGCCTGGCTCAGTGCTTGCCTCTTAACCAGACTGCTGCACGGGAGGAAGAATGGCCTGGCTGGAAAAGGGATTGGGACTGGAGGGGGCTTGTTAAAGAGCACAGTTAATGTGGTAGCATCTTGTAGCGCGCTGGCGAGTCCAGAGAGCCTTGTTAAATGTAGAAGCTGAAAGAAAAGGCACGTAAGCATAGCCTTAGTGGGAAGGAGAGCTGGTGCGTGAGGTTTGTTGGAGCAAAGACAAATTCCCCTGCCCTGTTTCAACAATTTCTCAGAGGAGAGGACAAACCTGTTTTTTAGTGCAAGACATGTGAACCCTAAAGTGCTCCCCAGGAGTGAGTCTTCTTATTACCACGTGGCTGCCCCCTCCCCACCAAAGTCTTTCAGCAGAAAGCACAATGTTAGACTTGCAGTTTTTAGAGTGAGGGAGGTGACAGACCCCTTCCCTTTGTGTTGTTCAGACCACACTTTGAGAGGGAGAAGAGGAGGGAAACGTTTTTGGAGGATCAGGCACTACAGTGACGAGGGCCCTAGAAACTGGTGCGAAGACCTGGGGGTTTCTAGGTGATCTCAAAGTGTATGTCCCACCGGCTTCTGCTCAGGTGTTCCTGCTGGGTAGAGTCCCAGGGGGCCAAAGTGGGGGTGCACACAGACAGGGGGACTGAGCATGTTAGGAGAAAGCTATCTCTAAGTGCCTTGCAAGTATGTTCTTTACTGCTGGAAAGAATCAGCACAACTGGATAATGATTAAGGCGACTGTCCATACCTCAGTGTCCTTGTAACTGACATTCTGTGGTTCTATAACGATTCCTCTTTTCCAATCAGTTATTGAACAGAGTTTACTGGCTTTTCGCTAAGTGTGAGCCACACAATGGTGGACACACAGACTTGCCAAGTAGAGAAGACAGAAAATAAACAGTGTCACTCGAATGCTGTCCTTACCCTAAGACCTTGACTTGGCGACTGGATTACTGGCACCATGCATTCTATCTATATTTTGGAGTTACTATCCCTCTTTCTCTCTTCCTATGTTTTTTATTTTTCTCTCCCTTCTAATGACTCCTGTCCCATTTAACCATCATTCTCTTATTGTTTTGTCTTTTATCCCCTATTCTGCTATTTAGTGCCTTCCTATTACCCATTTATAAATGGGTGGAATGAATACATTTATTGAACATTATCTAAATATTATACTTTTATAAGTTCATACCTGAGTATTTTTCACTATTTCTATGTTCCTGGTTACAAGACAAAAATCATATTAACATGGTCTGCCAATATTTAAGTATCACATATAACTTTCATTAGACCATGACATTTCAATATGAAAGAAAATAAGTTCCTTTCTTCTAAACCATTTCTTCAAAAGGGGAACTTCCTCCTTCCACTTTGGGCCTGGGAAGTCCTGAGCAGTTTATATGAGAAAACTTATCATGCACTGTATATTTTGTTACTGGAAGATGAATAGCTTTCTTGTTCTGCCCAGGGTTATCAGGTGCCAAACATCTGTAGAACAACAGCCCCAGCAGGAGGGCCAAACCTAAGAGCTAAGTTCACTTCATTGTTTAAAAAGTGGTGGTTTCCACTGTGAAGAAATGGCTTGAATTTATATTCTTTTCATGAGTGAATTTGGAGAACAAGCATTTCAAATAATTCTACTTTAACATGAAAGTAGAGAGCAGGTAAGAACACACTTCAAGAACTTTAACTTGGAAAGTACTAAAAAAGAGTACGACAAAGTACTAATTGTAAGTAATATCTATGTACTAAATAGTACTTCCTGCTCCGAAAGAGGAATAAACCAAGATGGTAGAGGAAGCAGAGGGCTGTGTGTGAACACAGTTCTATTTCTCCAAACCCTGTAAATAACAGGCAGATATTTCATGAACATTTCTGTTTAAGCAGTGATATAATTTAGAAGTTTTAAGGTGATATTGGCCCTGCATTGTAGAGATTTTGTCCAGATAATTTTCTCCTCTAAAAAGAAATTAGATCCCAGTTAGGGTAAGATTTCCCCTGGCCTCATGCCCTAATAGATAATATCACAAACACTCTTATCATTCCTGTAACGTTGCACATATTTTTACTCACTAGGTCCCTGGAAAAGATATGACCAGTTGTCTGATGGCCAAACTGATCTGTCAATTATTAAGGAGTAGAGAGCCAACATTTCATGATTTGTGCCAGGTACTATACCAGATGGTTTATCCTTATATCTTGTGGTAATTCTTCTAGGTATGGGTTATCATTTTTCACAAGGGATACTGAAGTTCAGAGCTCAAAGAAAGTCAATAAATTTTCCATATTTTCATAGAACTCAATAGCAGAGTAGAGAATCAAAGTCCCATTTTTTTCTGACATAAACACCTCTAAACTTTTCGGTTTAGATGAGATTATAGCCTAAATCTAGCTTCTAACAGTCTTCTCCCACTATCACACAGCTTGCAGATAGCTTGGATGGAAGGGTCACTTGGGAAATCTGAGCAAGCAGGACGCCTGGGAAATGCGATCTGTGGTTTTCCAGCCACCTTCCTGCCGTAAAGCCAGGTACAAAGGAAATAGAACAGACTTGATGGAACCAATGTCCATGACAACCTCAATCACTACTTTTTTGGTTACTACACATCAACGCTCACCTTTCCCTCCCACCGTTGAGACTTCAAACCAAAGAGGAGACCCCACATTTCACTGGTTGAAGCACTCATCTCTGGGAGTTGGTGCTTCCTCCTTTAGTTCAACCATTATCCTGTTTTCTTATATTTTAGCTAAAGTTATCAGGTTAATAGCCATCAACAAGCCTGATGTAAAGTAGTAGGGAAAAGGGAGAGAAAAAACGAGACACAACATGGAGAGAATAAATAATTTTGCTGTAACAACGAACAATGTCCAATTCTGTAATTGATCCCAAGGTTTGCTTGCTAGTGTTGTTTATTCTTCCTTATCCATGGCCAATTATGTGGTCCCCCTTGTCTACTCAGGAGATAAAACAAACCTTTATTAAGAACAGCACAAATCTTAGGGAGGTTCTTCTTATACTGGTAACCATCATCTTCCGTTGACTTTTACTACTTTGCAGAGTACGATAACAGGCTACCCCATAGAATTACTGGGCTTAAGGAGTATTCTCCCTTCGACTGCATAATTTAGCAGAAACTCCATCTCCCTGATAACTGAAATGACCTTCCAGTCAACGTGGTAACTTTTTTTCTTTTTTTTTGCCTGTTTATCTAAGGACACAACCATGAGATCCCATCTTTGTGATCTCAGACTTCCAAGCCAGGAGAACCACAGTAGAAAAGATGACTATCAAGCTTTTGTTGAGTGAATTTTTGGGTGAATGTTAAGAGATGACACATTGCTATCAACCTTCAGGAAGAAAGAGAATCAGAAAGACAGAGAAGATTTTTGTAGAGTAACCAACATATACTCAACTATATCTTCCCATAATTATCCGCAAATATTGGTGTTTGAAGGCACTGTCCAGTCCTTGGGGTTGAACTCCTGGGAAAAGGATAATGGCTACAGCAGCAATGATAAAACCAAAGATGTTACAAATTGTTATTTTTCTAAGTATTTTTGCATACACTTCCATAGGAAAAAAAAAAGCAAAGAGGGGAAAATGATTTTTCCTGTTTGGTTTTTAGTAATCGCATATTCAATTTAATTGATACATGTAGTCCAAACCTGGTGAGAGCTGCCCAAGCTGTCACCCTTAGACATCAATTAGACATTGTAGTTAGTCCTTCAGGGACCATGTGATGTTGAGCTCAGTGCAGACACACCTAGAGAAGTAGTATTATAAATAGCTCTTCATTCATGGCACAGAGGCTATGTTCTTAAAAACAAAGAAGAAAATAGAGTTTAAATTTTAAAAGAAAAATTTAGGTGAAAAGGCAAGGTAGAAAGTTGCTTAATATGAGGGGTGATCAAAACATCTGGTGACTGGTTAAAAAATTATTACAGAAAAAGACACACTGCCATTAGTCTCCCTCAAAATCCTCCTCCTTGCTATGAACACACTTATCCTGTCTTCCTCGCCACTTTCTGAAGCAGCTCTGGAAATCTTCTTTCATGAGTGCCTTTAGTTGTGCTGTTGTTGCTGCCTTGATGACCTTTCATGGTCATTCTAACTTTGGGGAAGAGCCAGAAGTTGCACAATGCCAGATTCAGTGAATAAATTCGTTAAGGACTCTATGTAATGTTTTTATCTGACAGAAATTGCTATAAGTGTTTTGAATAAATCCAAGGACACAGAGACAGTCATGAAAAGACATGAAGAAGAACTTCCAGAACTGCTCAGAAAGTGTCAAGAATGACGGAGTAAGAGAGTTTGAAGTGAAGAGAGTATTCTGAGAGGGATTAATAGCAATTGTCTTTTATTGTAGTAAATTTAAAATATTTAAACATTCACCAAAATTTTATCATACCTCATAAAAGTACCATAAAAAAGCCATAAACAGAGGAAACAGGAAACCTCTTAAGCTTTTTAACCATTTGAATATCAGTTTTTAATCTACAAAATGGGGACGATGGTCCTTCATAGAGATTGGTGAGGATGAAATCAGGTATAATTTGGGTAGTACACTTAAATCAGTGCCAGGCATAAAGTAGGCACACAGTAAATGTTAAGCATTCCTATTATTATTAACATTAGTAGCACATGTGTGTGTCATTAGCAGGGCTGTTCACATCCTGAATTTTCATTTATTATAGCTATGTCAACCACAGTTCTCACTATTTAATGATATATTTAAAAACTAGATATATATTGTTTCTCTCAAATCCATGAAATTATGTCTAAGGATACAATAGTAATAGGAAAGTTAAATGCAATAGAAAATAGCAAATCTGTTCACCAATTATTTTGAATTTTTATTTTCATATATAATATACATATATATATATATATTTTTTTTTTTGGTGCCGGGATCGAACTTCTTTGGTTCTACCAAAGCTGTGGTCTTTAAAAGGAAAATTCATTTCTCTTCTATATGTGCACTGCTGCCCCCTACTGCCAAGCAGCGATTTAGCAGATACATAACCATCTCTGGATTGTAGAAATCCCTCAAGATGGTACTTTAATTTTGAATAGATGGTTAGATGGTTAGATGGTTAGATACGTTATGCATGTCAACATATCCTCAGCTATAGAGGTGGATAACTGCAGTATAATAATGTTTAAAGAAAAAAAAAATAATGTTTAAAGAAAAATACTCTAAATGAGCAGAGATTGGGTATACAGTGTACCGTATTTACATCATTTATATCTTAGTCCCATAATGGAATTGGATATGGCGGCACACACCTGTATTTTTCCTGTATTTTAGCATTCTGGGATGTTGAGGCAGGAGACTTGAAAATTAAAGTCTAGCCTGGGTAACTTAGTGAGACTCCATCTCAGAATAAGATGAAGACCAGTAACAATGGCGGCAGCAGCAGCAGCAACAACAACAACAAAATTGAGAGAGGATGTAGCTTAATGCAAAGATTCTAGGTTCAATCTACAGTACTACAAAAAAGAAAAAACAGCTAACACCCTCCCTCCTCGCCCTGGGATTATCTGCCACATGAGATTATTTTCAGTACTGGAGACTGAACCCAGGGCCTTCACATTGAGCTGTATCATAAGTCTTTTTTAAAAAAAAAACTTTTGAGACCAAGTCTTGCTAAGTCATTAAATTGCCTAATTCAATAGAGTACAGTATCATATTACATATTTCTCATCTACCAAAATTCAAGACACGAAGCATGATTCTACTGGGTACATATTACTTCTGCACTATTGTAAAATGAAAAAAATAATTGGAAAAATTGTAAGTTGAACTAGCCTAAGTGGGGGGCATCTGTACACTAATGTCTGAACCAAATAAACAAGAGTAGAGGGGCAATGACATCTGTGTGAGCACAATCTGGTACAGTGCCTCAGTAACCTCTGAGCACTTTTGAGGGCTCCCATGGCTGGCTGGGAAGTCTGGTCAGCTCACAAAACCTTGCTAGGGAGTATGAGTGCAGTAAAGTCTGGCTTGCTCATCCTAGACTTCCAGCTGTTGCAATGTCCCTTCTAGGCCTGGAACTGAAGAACCTGGAAATGTGAAGGGTTAGCCTCTAACTCAGAGGTGAAATCCTTCCATAATTTGCCCAAAAGCTGGTTTATGCTAGTGGTGGCACTGCATGGAGTTTTGCTAAATGGGTTTGCCTGCCTGCATGTATTCATAAGCCTAGCAGGGGCTCCAGAAGATTGATGCCAATCAACCCCCTACTACCAGTACTACCACCACCAACAGATTCAGAAAGTGACCCCATTTAGTTGGGTTGAGGGAAGATGAAAGGAATCAATTTGTCAGAGTTAGATGTAGGAGGGCAGGAGAAAATGTCTTTGTAATTTTGGGATCCAATAAAAAAGAATGGTGCTGCTATAGTTTGGATCTAAAATGTCCCCAAAATTCTCATGTTCAGAAGTAGAGGCTGGTAGGAGAAGGCAGGTCGCTGAGGGGATGACCTTGAAGGGTGTATTCTTGTCCCCAGATTCTCTTTGGTCTCTGCTTCCTGGATGCCCTGGCTTGACAACTGTCCTCTATCATACCCTTCTACCATGTCATTTCTGCCTTGGTACCAGCTAACCATGGATTGCACCCTCTAAAACCATGAGCCAATATAAATTATTTTTAAATTGTGGCTGTTGAGTGTTTTGTTCCACTCATGGGAAGGTGATTAGTACTGATGTTGAGCTTCACTGAAGTGCTACTAGAATCCAGAAAGTTTCACAAAGGAGTTCTCATGTGTTGCTGAAATGGGTGGAAATGTAGTAGAAATGGCAGTCTGATTCAGGCTGGAGACAGTTTCCTAATTTATCCTGTCAAACTGGCAACTTTAAGTATTTGAAAATTCACTGAACCCCAGGGCTGGGTGTGGACATTAACAGGAGTAGGAAGTCCTTTAAATTCTATGACAGAGAGGAGACTTTAGCAGTCTTATGCAGTATGCACTCTAGCTGGCAATGGAAGCAGGGCACAATGACATCTCAGCAAGTAGCTATATCGCAGTGGGAGGAAGCCAACCCTGATAAACCATGGAGAAGTTATTACAGAAGTAGGAGCAGAGGACCAAGGAGAACAAAGACGGAGAATTTACAGCCTTTTCCTCCTCAATCCACAATAAACGGCTATTAATAAGGAAGTTCCCATTTTGCAATCTGAAAATTTTGATGTTGCCATAGACATTGGAAAGATTTCAGAGAACACAAACGTAGCAGTTACTTCTAACCACTGCAAGGGCCCCTCATGAAGCCAGGATCATGGCCAATGCTAGACAATTTAAAGCACAGTTTGCAGAAATTTCTGTAGATCTCTGGCAATGATGTTGGTGGACTTGGTAAGATTACTCATAGTCCTGCTTATTTCCTGGGGTAGAATATAGACAATGTGGGAGCATTGGCAGGACTCCTGGAGCAGCAGCTCCAGGTAAATGTTGCCTGGACATGATGTGCTGCGAGAATCAAGTCTTAGAATCACATCCACTCATGTAGTTTGCTGTTTTAGGGATTCCTGGGCTCCTGGTGAGAAAGAAAGGTCACAGCCTTCTTGGGGGCTGGGCTTCTGTTCCTAACTTGGTATCTGTTTTTACAGACCTTTTGGATTTCTAGAGCCTGAAAAACTTAAATCTGAGTTAGGATCATAATTAAAATGAGAAAAGCAAGAAGGCAGTGTGGTTAAAGATTCAATAAAGGTGAATTAGATTAGCAAGATGGGAGGATCCAGTTCTATTAGCACAAGACAGCAGGAAATGATTCCTGGGTAATTTAGTTAGCTATCACACACTCAAACAGACTCAAAAAGAAAAAAAGAAAAGAAACTTTTATAAGGAAAGGAAAAAAGCATAAAAATACCTCTGAAAGAAGTGACTGAGGAATCATGAGGGCCATGAGTTTACCTGAAAGTGGACCAGATGTGTTGTCAGTGGGTGGCTCGAGGTAGAAATCACACAAGAGGGACATCCAGGAGTCTGAGACGTGAAATCCACACCCACCCACTGCACACTGTGGTAGGAAATCAAACTGAGCATGTGGACAAGATAACGCTAGCCTGGTAACACTTCAAGAAGGCTGAAGTGGGAAGCTTATCAGGCAGCAGGAATGATGAGACTGCAAAGCCAGAGGAGGAATAAGCAAGTTGTGGTATGATGGAGCCAAATGGAATGAAATAAAATCATTTGTAGTTGAGTAAGCAAGGGTTAGAAAGATAAATGATTTGCTCAAAGGTCATGGATGAGAGGGCTAGGGTTGAAATTTCAGTCTTCCAACTAGTAATCCATTGTTTTTCACCTTTCTACTTTATTCTCTTGTGAAAACACAGACATATGGAGAGCACCAAATCATGGACTCATGATCTCATAAGGGAAATTTTATCTCGTCTTGGCTTTCAACCAATTTTGTGTTGTGTTCTGTAACAATCCTGGCACCTGTGCATACTACCTACACTTTCAGGGCTGAGAAATTTCCTCTACTTCTGGAGATAGCCTGCATTAGTTAGCTTCCTGTTACTGTAACAAATACCTGAGATAAGTCAATTTAAAGTTTGTTTTGGTTCACAGTTTTGAAGGTTTCAGTCTGGGATCAGTTGGCCCATTGCTTTGAACTTATGTTGAGGTAGTAAGGACTATGTGATGGTACAAATATGCTCACCTCATTTCCAAAAACCAAAAGAGCGATAGAAGGGGCTGGGCTCCTAGTATCTCTTTTGAAAGCCTCCACTGATGACCTCAATAAGCCCTTCCAGTATGTCCCACCTCTTAACACTTCTCCTATCTTCTAACGGCGCCAAGCTGGAGATGAGCTTTGAAGACATGGGCCTTTGGGGAAGATTTCAGGTCCAAATTACTACACAGTCTAATCCACAATTGCACGAATAGGCACAAGATTATATATATTGAGCTAACACCAGAGCCCTTGCATCTGGCTCTCCTAGCTCTGCCTTGTAGTTGTATATCTAGTCAGTTACTTCCTCTTTCAGATGGATCTTCCAAGTTCTCAAGCACCATTCATTAATCAAGGGCCTATTGTGTGCCAATTGTGGAAGAGGGCATCATGCCATCCAGGGTCCTCCCTTTCATGTTCTGGGCATTCTTGATCCTTCTGTACTTTATAATTTTCATTCTTCTCTGAAATATCTCTAGCCTGTTAACTTATCGATCTCCCTCTCCCTTCTAAATTGTCCCAGTCATTTCTTTAAAAAGACCAAACTATTAGGATCTACAAAGTATTTATGTCTTAAAGAAATGTAAGCTAGTTTTGATATTTATACCAACTCTACTAATATTAATAACATAATTAGGAAGGTGAGCTTATTGTCCAGTATCACACAAAAGACTCCATATTGCATGGAATTGACCACTGGAGCACTATTGAGCTAGATTAGCAATTTAAATGGAAACAATATACATATACCCTCGTTCCAGTTTAAAACACACTGAAGACAGTGATACTTCTTATTATCATCACCATCCCTAATACTTACAGAGTGTTTCCAAATGAGCCAGACTTATAGCAAAGACAACTCTATGACTTAGATACCACGATCACATCTACTTTTCTAAGGAGAGAACTGAAGCCCAAGGTGTGATGGACTTTGCCCAGGGTCCCACCTCTAGCAGATGGCAGAATGGAGCAACAAGTCAGGCATCTTGCTGTACTGAATTACAGGTGGAAAAGCTGTTGATCGTCATCCATGCTGGCGTATTCTGCATTTCTCAGCATTAACTGGCAAGTGAAAGTAAATTTGGGCCCCTTTCCCAACACATATCATATTTCGAGCCCACTTGAACTTTGATTTATTTTTTTTCTGTAAATGATTCCCTTGTGATTTTCTTTTTCACACTTAGAACCCTTTAAAAGTAACATCTCTGGCATCAGTAGATCCTCAATGCACACTTACTGAATGATTTCATTAGTGGCCCTGGCTCTCTCAGTTGTTGTTGCCCTGGTAAGATCAGACATTTCTGAGTCCTACAGCGGGAGTGGAGGAGGGTAGGGGAAGAGGGTGAAAAGTGGCGTGTCACTCTGTGCCCTGTATAATGCAGTCCCTCTACTCCCAGGCCTGTGCAGTGAGGCTACCTCAAACCTCCGTGCACAGCTGGCCTCTTCCACCTGGCTTGAAATAGCCACATCTTCTCATTCTTTTTCCCCAGGAAGGAACTGGGCCTCTCTCTTTTTGTCTGTTGCTTTCACAGAGGGCCTTGAAAACTAGTGGCGACGGCTCTCTGGGAGGCCATGACTTTCCCCAGGAAACTCCCAGTCCTACTCCTACCCCACTGTGCTCAGCTCGAGTGCTGAATCTGGATCTGCAGGCTGATTCCTCCCTCTCTTTCTTCCTTCTCTTTCCTCTTTCTTGTCCTCCTCTGGCTCTCTTGATTCTACCCTTCTCCCCAATTTACCCTCCTAGGGACTTTTTTATCTTTCTGTATTAGTCATCTTTTCCATCAGTGGCATAAATGTCTAACACACACAACTTAAAGCAGAAACTAGGTTTATTTTGGCTCACTATTTTGGAGGTTTCAGTCCACAAACAACTGGCTCCAGGGCAGGAACGTCATGGTGGAAGGGTGTGGTGAAGGAAAGCTACTCATTTCATGGGAAGTGGAAGCAGAGAGAGCAAAGCAGGCTGTGAGGATGGGGCCTGGGACAGGCATACATCCTTCTTGGTCACACTCTCAGTGACCCGCCTTCTCCAGCCAGGCCCCATCTCAGTATATCCAGCTACGAGCTCATCAACGGATGAATCCACAGATGGGTTTAATGCCCATATGACCTAATTACCTTCAAAAAAGCCCCATCTTCGAACACATGAGCTTCTGGAGGAGCATTTTTGATCCAAACCATAATAACTGGTCTCAGCCTGTTCGCTGGCCTCTCTCGGTACACCGGGACAAGCATGCACACTTCTCACAACCTCCCAGCTTCCCCACTGTTGCTGTTTTGGGGACCACACATGGACGACTGATGTCAGAGTGACCACGCTCCACTAACTGAGTTGGTTTGGGTGAGTGGAAGTTGTGCTGCTAATTATCTAGTTTCTGGCTGTTCAAGGCAGGTGCCAGCGGGAACGTTTTAGCTGAAGCTCCTCACAAAGCTCCATAAACTCGGTGGCTTAGAAGCAACAGACGTTTACTTCTCATCACTCTCGTGGCTGAAGTCTGAGATCAGGGTGCCACCAGTGCCAGTTCTGGTGAGGACCCTCTTCTGGGTTGCAGACTGCAACCATCTCATTGTATCCTCACCTGGCAGAAAGGGGACTAGAGCTCTCCGGTGTCACGTTTATAGGAATCTCGCCCTCATAACCTAATTGCCTCAGAGGCTCCAGCTCCTTATGCCACCACACTGGGGGCTAGAATTTCAACACAGGAAGTCTAAGGGGGACAGAGATATTCAGTCTCTTGCAGAGTAGAAACCTGCAGTCAAATATTAGATTTATATATATAAATCCCTATGAATGTCAACGGTTGATCTAGTGAGGATGCCACTGCTTGGTTAGACCTGTATGAAACTTTCAGGAAGGTCTCTAAAGTAGCCCTGTGAGGAAGCTATACCCTTGGATGAGCACCTATCACCTGCTCAGTGTGGTTTTGGTTTTATGGATTTTTGTACATTCTTCATAACTAATGACTCTACGCAGCAGGTGATTTAGAGCAGAACTTACTCAGGTTGGGAGAATCATGCAGCAACTTCTGCCCATGAGTAAACAATGAGTCAGCTAAGCTCAGAAGCAATCACAATTTATGCCGACGCCAGGAGAAATCTGTTTGGGCTCAAGAACTTCACTTGCTCCTCTTTGGACTGTCACTCCATTTGCATACAATTCTGCTGTTTTCCAGGGAAGGGGACGAGATGATCTTACACTGGTACTTAACAAGGATCTGGGTTACCAAATTACTCTAGGAGCCTTGTTTTCATAAGAGGCTCCAGGCCCTTTGAAGAAACTGTTAGGATTCAGGGAACTGAGAATGGAGGTCAGTGTGTCTGGACTTCCCTGATAAGTTGCTCTCAAGTGAAGAGCAATGCTGGGCTTGCTGACCTCTGGTGGACACTAGCCCTGGGGAGACTGGACCTCACCTCCAAGGGGCTCTGCACATGACCAGAAGGTGGACACCCTCAGGAAGCTTCGTAACCAGTTACACGGAAACCTGGCATAAACTTGAAACATGAGAGAAACTCTCAAAGGGAGAGCTGGGGTTTGTTTTAAGCAGCAAAAGGACAACTCCTATATATTTTGTCAGAGAACTAAAGAAATCCTTCATCTGCAACTGGAAGTAAAGAGCCAGTTAGGTAGCACAGCAACCTGTAGAAAGGTAGGTAACATTGATGGGGGTGTTTGGTCTCACAAAGGAGGAAGATGGAGGTGGGATGAGTGATGAAGCAGGGAGGGAAACTGAGGCACTCTTAACAAAATAAAAGTACATCCCAACAGTTCTGCAATTCCATATATATCCTGGAATATCTTGAAACCTGGCCTGGCCTGTGGGAAACAGAGGCCATTTTTTATTTTATAATAATTTCATACTTAAAGGAGACGTTTCGAGAATCATACATGCAACTCTCCAAAAGGAGTCCCTTACCTAGATTCAACAGTGTGTCCGTTAGCTTTATAATTTTTATTGATGTTTATGAAAACACACACCTACATATTATAATTATGTAATTTTTTCAAAACCATTCGAAAATCGATTAGATATCATGCCCCTTTTATCTCAAAATAAATCAGTGTGTCTTTCTTAATAAAAAGGACATTCGTTTATACAACCACAATACAACAGTGAAAATCAAGGGATTTAATGCTGTTATAACGCTGTCAGCTAACCACCAGCCCTATCTGGATGTCATTCATTGTCCTAATGCTGTCTTTGAAAACTAACTATTTCCGGGTCCAGTGTACAAGATCACCCAGTGTATTTAGTTGGCTTATCTGTTCAGTCTCTTCAATCTTTTTTTTTCTCTTGGCTTTGAAAGTTATTTTGTACAATTTCCTCAGTTTGGTTTGCTGTGGCTTGTAAGAGACAAAATTTATTAAGGGCAATAAAACAAGAGGACAGAATTAATTGTGACTTACGCGTTATTCCCTTATGACATGAGTCAAGGGATGGGTTCTGGGGAGGACTTTCGAGAATTGTTGTGTTCTCTTCACTGTCCTGAAAAGCAGGTAGTGGCTGTTAATTTGTCACAATACTGGACATATTAACTTCGATCACAGAGTTTACATGGTGCCTATCGGATTTCTCTATAGTTTATTTTTCTAAAGGCCACTTTCTTTTTTCCTGAGACTGGCTCTCCCTGTGTTGCCCACGCTGGCCTTGAATCAGCAACCCTCTTGTTTCAGCCTCCTTAGTAGCTGTGCTTCTAGGCATGTGCCCAGCACCCAGCCAAAGGCCACAAGCTTAAAATGATAATACGGTGAATCAAATCTAGCAAGGACTTCCTCATTTCTATAAAGTGAACTCTTTGTTGCTCCCTATGTAAACTTTTCCTGGGCGTCTTAATGACTGGAAGATACTGTGAGTGGTAAGTGATCCTAGATTTCATATGGTTCCCTATTTCCCAAGTGTATGGGGTGTTCAGGCTGGTAGGACGCAACCATTTTTACGAGTTGCACATTTCTGTCAGGTTAACTGAATCATTTAACGCCGAGGCGTTCCTATTTCAACGATCTTTCCAATCTTTTGAGCACACCAAACAGCCTCAGTTGGTTGCTAGTCTGTCTTATACATCTCAAAGAGTTGCTAGTTTTTCCTTTTCCCCTTAAAAAAATTTTTTTTAAACAAAGAAAGGCAGGGTCTTGGTTCAGAGTCTTTGTCAGGCAAAGCTAGCAATTCAACAGTCTTTTAAAAAATTGCATTTATTTGTGCCTGCTCTTTGAAAATTACACGCAATTTTCATTTGTAATAGTAACAACATTTTTCTCCTAAGTTAGGCTTTAAAAAAAGTGAAGTAAAATAAGTCGGTCGAATTTTAGGGGGATTTTACGAAGTTGCGGGAAGCTCGTACCTGTGGAGACCAGGCGCCCGCGCCGCTTCCGAGTCCCCGTTCACCGCGCGCGGCGTCCACTCTGCGGCTGCGCGCGGAGCCCCCGCGGCTGTGCCAGGAACGCTTCTGCGCACGCGCGCATGCGACCCGCTGCTGTTTGGCGGTTTCCATGGCTACGAAGCCCATCTGCCTGAGACCCAAAAGCGAGAAAATGAAGCTCAAGAGCCTCCTGCTGAGGTATTACCCGCCAGGTACGGTGCCCCACACCTGAGCTGGGGGCCTGGACTCAGAATGGGGGGGTCCTGAGGCGGAGGGGGGGTGGGGACCCCGGGGCGCCAGCGTCCCCCGTGAGTGGCTCCCGAGAACCCAGGAGATGGCGTTAACCCAGCTGGGCCGCTCTGACTCTGTACCTCCAAACTTTCTGCGTGACTCAGGACGTCTTTAAACTTTTAAGTGTAACGTTCCCTGTTAGGAATGTGGTGATGGGCTGGAGGGTGTTGGGTGATGTCCCGAGATCCTGGTTTCTGGAAGGGGAGACAACCACAGGACGGCTGCGCTTTTCATTTTAAACGCACCAGCGTGATCCAGTCAAGGTGTGCAGGGTATAAGAAGAGAAATTAATACTCAACAAAGCCCATCACGGAAGTGGCGGTGTTCCAGTTTGTCTCTCAGTCAGCCTCGAGGTGGGGCTGGGGGTGAACTCGGGGCCTTGGGCCGGCTAGGCCCCTCAGTATGATTTATCGAGAGCCCACGGCTTGTTTACGAACTTTGTGGTCCTTGTAATGTGACCTTAAAGAAGTCATAGCCCTTGACTCCAATGAATTAATTATGAAAAAATCCATCAAATGCTATAGTTTTAGAGTAGGATATGCTATTCCTCTTGTTTTATAGGTGAGGACACTATCACCTTTTGAGTATAAGTGAAGTCCACAGACAACCCAGCTTGTTAGGGACAAAAATAGGAGTAGAACTCTGGCCTTCTAATTCAGGACTTATATTCAAAATAAGAATATATGTATGTAATTTTTAAAAAGCCCGCAAAACTTGCCACAGAACCACAGATGACCAAAATACACTTGCCCAGTGGAAGGCTTAGATAAGAAGTGGCATTAAAATTTTGGATAAGGGTAAGATCACTTTGATTAAAGATAGTTTTATGAGGCTTGGAAGTTGAAGAATTGGAGGGTAAATATCTCACTTTCCCCAGCAACATAGCCAGCTGTTTAATTAACATCTTGACCAAAATGTGTAATAGAGATCTCAGAGTTCTTTTTTCTTCTGATCCCATCCTGATTTTATTGCTTTTTCAGCTTATACCTTGTCAGTAGATGGCATCACCACCCATCCAGTTTTTCTGGTAGAAACCTTGGAGGTCATCCTTTATTTCTCCTTGTAATCCCTCGCTGTAATTCTCTTATCCATTATATCGACGCATTCTGTCAGCTCTACTTCCAAAATAGTCTGTGAATCTATCAGATTACCCCTCTTTCTGTGGTACAGTTTTCTTGATTTAACATCCCTTCCGACTACCAACACGGTCCCATCCTCCATCGTGGCAACCATTTCCTCTTGCTGGGCTACTCAACTGGATTCACCCTCATCCCCTACAGTCTAACCTGTCTGCTACTAGCAGCCACTGGAATCTGAATTATGCATCTCTGATAGTGTCCTGTTATACTTAGAGTAAAATCTAATCTGCAGGATTTGGCTCAACCTGCACTGTAGAATCTCACTCTTCTATTTTCTCTGTTCTTCAGACTTCTTTAACAGTCCTTTCAAGACTTCAGGGAGGGCCTTTCACTCATTCTTTTTCTGGACCCAGTTTTTCTAGACCTTGGAATGATTGACCTCTTTTCTTTTTGGGTTTCAGCCAATGTAACTGATCCAGAGAGATCTTCAAATTACCTTTCACTGATTTTATACTATGCCATTTTTTTGTTTTTATTGTATCCATTATGACCTGCACTCTGTGTTATTTACATTTTAAATATTCGTCTCTTTCCCATAGAATGTAAACTGCATGAGAGCTAAGATATCCTTTTGTTCACTGCTGTATTTTTAGCTCCTAGAAGAGATCCTGGGATGTAGGAGGCATGAGCAAATAAATGCATGAATGTGGATTACGAAAGAGGTCAATGCAAGCATGGAAACAATTGTGAACAGGTGTTTAAAATATGAAGGGGTGGAGATTTTGTCTCCCTGCAAGAATGAGCCTGGACTGCAACTTTCTCTAACATGAAGCTAACATTTGGTAGACAAGAGGGAGACATTCCTTTTTTTTTCCTTCTTAGAATTCCAATTAAATAACACAAAAGAGCTCTAGACAGGAGGGAGTAGCTTATAGGAAATTACAGTAAGATTAATAGCTGTTCTCTTTGAGTACCCATAGTTTGCTTTTGGCTATGCTTGGCTATGCCAGTGGTGGTTCCCTTGAGTAGCACAATCACTGAACACGGGCTTTCATCCCGTTGTGGAATGTAGGTTGGAATGTAGGCTCTGAGGTTAGAATGCTTGACTCTCGTCATATACAATTTTTCCCTTGGGCAATTTGTTTTAATCTGTGAAGTTACCAGCCACTTTGCTGGTTGCTGACCCTTTCCAGCTGCTAACCCGTTAGCCTGTTTCCCTTCTGAGTAAACCTCCTTGAAAGAATTCTTGTCCCAACTTCTCTCTGTTTTTCAGTTAAATTTCACTCCTATCAGGTTTTCATTTTTACTGTTCCCCTGAAACTCACTGTTCAAGATCACAAGTGACTTCCACATGGCTGGGTCCACTGGCCGTGTCATGGTCCTCACCTCTCTTGACTTGATGGGGGCATTTGACCTATTTGAACATAAAGCCCTGACTTCCTTTCTCTTCTGCTTTGTTTTCCTTCCTGCTTCTGTGTTACTCTTTCTTCATCCATCTTTTTGGTTCTTCTCTCTGATCTCTTAATGTGGGAGTGTCTAAGATCTTTGACTTTGGATTTCTCTATCTGCTCTCATTTGTTGGGCAATCTTATCTGTTCTCAAGGCTGAAAAATTATCCTGAGCAGTTCTGAGTATGTGCAAGTCTGCTTGATACCTTCATTTGTGTACTCCGTGCACATCTCATACGAGCTGGGGCAACCATTCTCCATAGTCGTCCCATCTTAGTTAACTGTGACTCATTTCTTTGCTTGCTCATGCCAAAATTATGCACTCATCCTTGTCCTCTCTCTCACATTCTGTGTCTGATCCAGTGACAACTTTGACCATTTGCATAATTAGTATCCCTACTTTTTAAAATTTTATTTTAATGGTACATTTTAGATGTACATAGTGATAACATTCATCATAGGGGATCCTACTTTTTTTTAAGCTCTTTTATCAAAAGTGAACATAAGTGAAAACTTAGATGATCTCTCTTTCTAAAATTGCCTTTTTCTCAAAATAGTTCACAGCCCTCTTCCCTGATTTGTCTTTTCTCTTAGGACTATCTCATTCCAACACACTGTAATAATGTGCTCATTTTTTTTTGCTTCGTCTTCCCCACTAATATAAGAGTCTCAGGAAGGCAGAAACTTTGCTGACTTTGTTTAGTACTATTTCTCCAGTCCCTACAGTGGAGCTTAGTGCATAAGATGGGCACTCATATATCTGTTGAATAAATGAGTTTGAGGAGATGGCGTATGTTAAATACAATGGTTAGAACTCTCTGGAAATGTGAACAGGTCAGATAAATGATTTGTGTCTGCTCGGAAAGTCAATGATTCTAGTAGCAATTACAGATTCAAATAAAGTTTCAGTCTCAGGTTTGCAATTCATATCCTAATGATTACCTTATAATGAGATCATATTACTCAGATATTTGATTTCTGAATTCCAGTCTTTGGTGAGTCACATTTTATGCGAGTTTCCCAGATACTACTGAATGGCACGTGGGTGTTCCAATAATATTATCAATAGGAAAAAATCACTCACCACTGAATCATTGCCACTCGTGCATATAGAGCAATTTTATTTTGCCTTCTAGTCTTCTGATTTCAGTCCTCCCACTTTTGTTGAGTGACCTATAGATCTGGAACATTCTCTGCTAGCATTCATTGAATTCATCCTCTCCCTACCTAAATTCCTGGGACTTAATGTACATAACAGTGATATGGTTGACCAAACAAGCCCTCTCTGCCTTGGTCACATTCATTAATCTATCAATTCTTGGTTTTGTCAAGAGTACATGTTTTCCAACTGACTCAGTTAACCTTTGTCTTTTATATTTTATCTTTTGAGTTCAGTAAAAAATACTAATGTCTTTTGAATCATAGTTTTTAAAATATATTGCCAGATTTTTAGGGTACAGGCTCCTTACCCAGGTGTTTTTTGGGGAATAATATTTATTGTGTAATAGTTTATAATGAGTAGATCAAAAACATTAAGTTGATAGAGAATTAATCACTGAGGAGAGACTAGTGTCAATATTTTTGTCTATTATCTGTTTATATTCTGTGCAGCACATCACAACGTTTTGCCCATATTGGAGCTCAGAGATTATGGGGAAGATGAGCATATTGCCTTGATGCTTTGTCACAGTGAGACAGTTAAATGTACACGTTTCAGATTTTGCACTTTATTTTCTAGATCCATTTGCACACAAGTCCGAATTTTACTTAGGTCAGCCCAAGGAGAATGAAAACCGACAAAGTCACTGGAGAAGGAGAAAAAGGGAGCGATTTCCTCACAGTCTGGAAAGGATGTATTTGAGGGAGAAGGGCGTTGGCTGTTACTGAAAGGTCGTGTGTGTACAAAATAAGAAATGTATTAGTCACTTTACCATTGCTGGGACAACATTCCGGACACCCAGAACTTCAGGGCAAGAAGGTTATTTTGGATCAGAGTTTAGTCTGTAGCTGGCTGGCTTGAAGGCAGAAACTCACAGCAGAAGGGCCATGGCGGAGGAAAGGTGCTCACCTGTGCAACCAGGAGGTAGAGAGCGAAGCACGGGCACAGGGACAAGGCTACACTTCCCGGGGCCACACCCCAGTCACACCTGCCACTGCTGATCAGACCCGGCTCCCAGCAGCACCGTCAGCTGTGACATCATCAGCAGGCCGATCCGCTGGCGAGTCCAGCACCACTGTGAGCCGCTCCCCTTCCAAACGTGTGAGACTTTAGATCTAAACCGTAACCGGGCTGCGTGCTGAACTAAGCAATGTGGGAGATACATTCACTCCTGCACCAGTCGTTCACGGACGTGTAAGAATTATACAATGTTTTCTTCCCTCATAGATGTTACAGCCATATGGGAAGAGTTGGCATGAATTCCATTTAAATAACACAAAGTGACCACATGAACTGTGTTATTGGTAGTCTTTGATTAATAACTAGGAAATAAGCAACGATCATTTAGATGTTCTCTAGGCCACATATTTTTAAAATATGTTATATAATCTCACCCTTCAGACTGCAGGTATTATCCACAGGTAGGAACACTGATCTCTAGAAATTACTTTGCTCAAGTCATGATAAAAGTGAGCGATTCAGCTGAAACCCACTCTTGGATCTCTCTGATGCCAAGTACAAGCTTTTCTCAACTCTGCCACATTCTATAACAATGATCCAGGATTTTGAGAAGTAAATACAGGAGTTTGGTAGCATTTGCTATTTTCCTTTGATATGAAATGCTGTTGGAGTCAGAGGTAGTACGTCAAATTATGGTCTATAGCAATGATTCTTAAAGTGCAGGGGACTTCTGGGGCCTTTGGACTAGTTCAGCAGTGACTCAAGGTCAAACCTGCCTTTATAACAGCCATAAGATGTTATTTGGTTTTGAATTATATTGACATTTGCTCGGACGGTCCAAAAGCAATGGATGGCTGACACTTCCGGGCCTCGCTCCCACTCACAGTAGTTATGTTTTTATGTTACTACGTGTGCTTTGGACATTCCGAGTGAGGAGACGGGAATCATAAAGCCCTTCTGAGAAGGGAGGTGCCCTCATCCTCTTGTGGAGAACACTTGTGTGGTTTGCACTGTCGAATGGACTTGCTGGCTTCTCACGGAAGACCATTTTTCCCTGAAGCACTTGACAGATAAATGGGATTGTTCAGATTTGGGAATTTGGCAGACATTTTCTTGAAAATGAGCAAAGTGAGCCAGAAGGATTCAAGTCAAGCTGTCGGCATTTCTTGCCAGTGATAAAATTTGAAATTTCAATCAAAAAGCAGAATTTTGGAGAACTTGATTCTGCTACTGTGATCTTGACAGCTTGTCAGCAGTAAAAGAGTTTCCTGATGACAGAGATTGGAAGTGATATTAACAAATGCAATTTTTTGATATTGTATGATGAGCTATGTCAACATTTAGAAAATATGCATAACTCAGTGAGACACTATTTTTCAATCGTGCATGAATAAAAGATCTATGGAAAGAGCGAGACAGATCGAGGGATGTTAACAGAATAGAAGAACTCACTGATAGGATTTTGGCTTCTATATTGCAAATAATCTTTAAGAAACCACCATTTATTGGGTTTCAATGTAGAATCAAAGTATCATAATTATCTGAAAAGGCTATTAATATGCTCCTTCGTTTTCCAACTGCGTATCTGTGTATGATCAGTTTTTTTTTTCATATATTTCATCCAAAACAACATATGGTAACATCTTGAATGCAGGAGCAGAATTGAGAATCCAGATGGCCTTAAATAAGCCAAATATTAAAGATATTTGCAAAAGTGTTGTACAGTGTTACTCTTTGTATTTCTTTCCTGGTTTTGGGTAACATGGTTACTTTTATAAAATTATGCTATGTATGTTAACATGCTGTATTATAAAATTTTTAATAAATACTTTTAAATTCTCAATTTTAACTTTTGATATGGAAAATATCACAAGATAAAAACTTTTTAGTATCCTCAATTAGTTTTTAAAAGTGGGGGGGTCTTGAGGGCCACCCTTGAGTTTAGAGGTTGCGATGCCATCCACAGAGGTAGCACAATAAGGCAGCTGTCTTCAGTCTATTTTCTCTCCACTGTTTAGAATAAGCATGTTCTAATTCTGTCTTCAAGGTCACAATTGCATCTTTTGTTATCATTCCTCTGCTATTGAGACCACTCAGCATGTTTTGTTTTGTTTTTTTTTTAAGTTATAGTTTTTCATTTGGTTCCACTTCTATTTATTTCCCGAGGTTTTCTATTTCCTTCTTGGTTTCAAGTGGATTTGTGATTGTTGAGACATCCTTTGATAACTCCTTATGATAACTCCTTTAAAATTCTTGTGAGATAATTCTCAAATCTCATTCATCACAGTGTTGGTGTTTGTTGACTGACCTTTTCTGGTTCTTGGCATGATGGGTGATTTTTTGTTGTGCCTGTTGACTGCCTTTTCCTGGTTTTAGTATGGTGGGAGAATTCTGTGTATCCTGCACGTTTTGATTAGTATGTTAGGAGACTCTGGATCCTAAGTCTTCTGTTTCAGCAGGTCATCATGCTGTTAGATTTAGCATTAATCCTGATCTACTTTTGTGGGCTTTAGTTCCCGAGGTGGTTTGGTTTTCTGAGCACCGGCAGTGGTACTCCGCTGTGCTGGTTCTGCTTTGTATCTGGTTGTGGAGCCGGGTCTGGGGCACCCCAGGACATCACTGCGTCTCCTCGTGCAGGCAGGTGGACCCACGCACCGAAGACCCAGTGGTGGAGGAACGGAGGGGGGTCCCAGGACCTGGCCGACGCTGCTGCAGCAGACTAGGTCCCCACGGGTCCCGCTCGTGGAGCAGGGTTGAGAGGGGCAGCCCTTGGTGTCGGCAGTCGGCAGTGCCCAGCACCTGTGCCGGGGCCGTCCGTCCTGCGCGTCCACCTGTGGGGAGCCGGCGGGCGGGAGCCCCAGCTCTGAGACACGGCTTCGGTCTTCTGTTACTTCTTCGTTTGGCTTTCCTTTTCCTGGTCTTGTGGTCACAGAGAGCAAGCTTTTCTGCTTTGTTGTTTCTAGTCTATGCCTTTTGCTGATTCCTGGATGCAGGTAGCTTGGTCCCAGCTTTGTATATGGAAGATAAAAAGGAAAAGCAGGAACCGGGTGCAGTGCTTCATGACTGTGGTTCTAGCTTTGGGAGGCTGAGGCAGGAGGACTACAATTCAAGGCTAGCTGGGGCAGCTTAGGGAGACCCTGTCTCTAAATAAATAAATAAATAAATAAGAGGCTGAGGCAGCAGGATTGCAATTCAAGACTAGCAGGAGCAGCTTAGGAAGACTCTGTCTCAAAAAAAAAAAAAAAAAGTCTGGGCTCAGTGTTCCAGCCCTGGACCCAATCTCCAGCACCACGAAAACAAAACAACAATAACAAAAAACTCAAGGACTCCTATGTTGTCACTTCCTGTCAGGCCTCTAGCCATTTCACCTTCTTCTAGCCCACTGCTAATTCATGTTTTTATCCTTGTCATTTAAATAATTTCAAGGGAATTTAGAGGGAAAGATGAAGAAAAATTCTCTGTAACATGGGTTGCAGGCATTATTGCATATTTTTACATTAAAAAGTTAAAAATCTGAAAAATTTTTGCTGTAGACAGTCACTGTTAAGTATTATACTTTTGTTTGTTTTATAGGAATTATGTTAGAGTATGAAAAAAATGGAGAATTAAAGACCAAATCAATTGATTTACTTGAGCTTGGTCCCAGGTAAGCGAGCTGAAGAATGCCCCAAGTATTTCATATTGAAAATTTTTATTGAAAATCTTGTTGTACAGTGATATGTGGATGAACTACATTATTTAAAAAATTATTCTTCTGTGCTATATTATATCTTGTCTGATTTAGTGGGTTGTACTCAAAGGTCTTGCTGAATGCACAAATCTGTCCTTTTTTCTTTTTAAGCAGGCTTTTTTTTAATATTAAGGTCTTAGACTAATATCTAGAATATGTAAAGAACTCAAAAAAATCGGACCCCCCAGATTTAAAGACCCAATCCAAAAATGGGCAGCTGAAATGAATAGACAATTTGCAGATGAAGAAGTAGAAACAGCAAATAAAAATATGAAAATATGTTCAACATCACTGGTCTTTTGAGAAAAGAAAATTGAAACAACACTGAGGTTCCATCTCACTCCAGGAGTGGCTGTTATCAAGAAATCAGTCAATAACAAATGCTGGTGGGGCTGTGGGAATAAAGGAACCCTCCCCCACTGTCGTTCCACCACTGTGGAAATCAGTGTGGAGATTCCTCAAAAAAACTAAAGCTAGAGGTTCCATTTGACCCAGCTATTCCCCTTCTTGCTATCTTCCCCAAAGAATTAAAAGCATCATACGACAGCAAATTATGTACACCCGTGTTTATAGTGGCATAGTTTGTAATAGCTAAATCTTGGAAACAACCTAAATGCCCATCAACTGATGAATGAGTAAAGATGTGGTTTTTTTTTTTTAATACAATGGAGTACTACTCTGCCATAAAGAACGACGAGCTCGAGACATTTCTAGGTAAATGGATGTATCTTGAGACCATCCTCTTAGGTGAAACAAATCAGACACACATGTTTAAATACCACATTGCTTCTCTGCTGCGAGACACTGAAAGGGTAAATAGTTTAGAATAGTTTTGGAAAAGTTGTGAAGACTATTTCCATATACCTCACACCTAGAAACCTGTTGGAAAAGAGGACAGTGCTTTTTAACATTTTATAAATGTGCTTCATAAAACAGTGCAGTTGTTCATGCAATGAACATAAATGCAAGTTTTGACACAAAAACTGTTTCTGGGGTGAATTTCAGTACTGATGTCAGTGCTTTAGTAGAGGAGATCCAGCAAGTGGAGCCTCTGATCACCGCCTCCCGGACCGAGCAGGTCAGACTCCTAGTCCAGAGACTGCAGGCGAAGCTGGAGCAGCACAGCAGCCATGTCTTCTATCTCTTTAAGGTGAGGCGTGTTTAAAAAAATACCAGGCAGAAGAAATTTGCTAAAATAACTGACGTTTTATTAATTTCTCTTCTCCTACAAATAGTTTTCAGTTTCCCTGAAAAATTTTTTTCCAGAAAAATGCTGTATGGAGTTTAGTGCTTCACATATATTTGCTAAGAGTTAAGTTTTAGTAACTGAAATGAGCGTAATTCAAGATAGTCATTTCTTGAGTTGCTAAATATTTGTAGAAAAAAATAAATATTCGTAGGAAGGTTAGATCCCCTTTGACATGAGAAGTCGAAAGGGTTGTTAGTAGTAAGGTTGTTTTACGTAGCTGAATAGTTAAAATTATTTTCTAGTTAGGGTAGTTTTAGTAAGTTATGTTTCATGGTTTATAAACATTTCTTAATTTGGCGTCCACGCAGATTTCAGTAAATTATTTACAGGACTTAAATAACTTTAGTCTGACGTAAATATGCTTATTTTCCTCTGAAGTTTTCTGATGGCTAAATTAAATATATAACAAGTGTAGTCATTTAGTACTTTTATGAATTTAAAACATTTAATACTTTAAAGTTACCTCATATTACACTACTTGTGTTGTTTAAATATAATTGTAATAATAAACATCATTATTATTTATGTATTTATCTAGTTCTCTTGATATAAAATATCCGGGTGCTCTTTGGTAGTCATCCATTCAAACTTTTGGAAAAAAATGAATTTATTTTTGTCGTATCTCTTTTTCCAGCAGGTGGCAGGGTTTATCTTTGAACAAGAGCTCTCAGCCTACAGTTACCATGTAATTAATCATTCAGAGGGAAAGCTTTGGACAGTGAGGGGGGCACTATTAGTAGTTAAATGTTGGCTGCAGATTTAACAGGGAAGATCCCAGCTGAGCAAATCACTTTCTTAATAGATTTTTTGATTTTTGTATATCCATCCAATGACTATTCATTAAACATCCACCATATGCTAGGCGATGTAGAGATTGAAAGATAAATAAGACGTATCCTGACTTTAAAGAAATTTTAGGATTCAAAAAGCAATAATCCATTGTAAAATATATATGGAACATATTTAATGTAGTTCCTGTTACAGTCTTTATAGAAAAATACAAAACCATTCGCAAAAATTTAAACAATGTTAGAAATTAGTGCTATTTGGGGTCCTTGAAAAAATTAAATATGTAGGTATTAACTTCACCAAGGAGGGGAAAGATCTCGATGACAACAATATAGTACTTTGAAAATGAAAACCGAAGAGGACACCAGAAAGGAGAAAGACAGCCCTTGTTCCTGGATAAGGCAGAACCAACATTGCCAAAATGTTCAGATTACCAAAACTGACATATAGACTTAATGCAATCCCAATCAAAATACCAAAAATTTTCTTCACAGAAACAGAAAAAACCACCCTACAGTTTATATGGAACTAGAAGAGACCCAGAATAGCGAAAGCAATCCTGGGCAACAAGAGCAAAACAGGAAGCATCACAATCCTACATCTCAAGCTATATTAAAAAGCTACAGTGATAAAAATAGTATGGTACTGGCATAAAAACAGACACACAAATCAGTGGAAGAGAGTAAAGCACGTGGAAACAACTCCGAGAATATTCAGACATCTGATCTTTGATAAAGGGACCAAAAAGTACCCTGGAGAAAAGATAGCATCTTAACAAATGGTGCTAGGAAAACTAGGTATTCACATGCAGAAGACTGAGTCTAGACCTCTCTTCATGCACTAAAATAAAATCAAAATGGATCAAAGCCCTAGATATTATAACAGAAACACATAATCTGCTGGAAGATAAAATAGGTAAAACTCCTGAAGATGTAGGCATAGGCAAGGACCTTCTGAACAGAACCCTAAATTACGCAACCCCCTTAACACAATGAATCAACAAATGGGATTTAACAAATTAAAAAGCTTCTGCACAGCAAAAGAAACAACTAACTGACAAAGTGATAAGATAATATAAAGAATTGGAAAAAATGTTTGCCAGCTACTCCTCGGACAGAGGACTCATATCTAGAATATATAAAGAACTCAAAAAAACTAGACCCCTCCCAAATAAGAGACCCAATCAAAAAATTGGCAACTGAAATAAACAGACATGTCTCAGAAGAAGTAAAATGGCCATATATACATGAAAAAAATGTTCAAAATTTCTAGCTGTCAGAGAAATGCAAATTAAAACAGCACTGAGATTCCATCTCACTCCAGAAAGAACTGCTATCATGAAGAACTGAGAAAATGAAATTCCAGGGAGGCTGCAATGGAAAAAAGAACACTTCTACACTGTTGGTGGGAATGTAAACTAGTACAACTGCTATAGAAATCAATACGGAGATTCCTCAAAAAAATTAAAACTAGAAAGTCCATTCAACCTAGCTATTTCCTTTCTCTTTATCTTCCTGAAAGAATTAGAGACATCATATTATAATGATACATGCAAACCCATGGTTACAGCAGGAAAACTCATAATAGCTAAGTATTGGAAGCAGCCTATGTGTCCATCAACAGAGGAATAGATAAAGAAAGTCTCAGTCCTTCACAGAAAAATGGGTGCATTTATTTCACAATGCTTAGTGAAATAAATCAGCCACAGAAGCTTAAATATTTCATGGTGCTCCTATATAAGAAAGCCAAAGTATAAATAATTTAGAGTAAAATAAAAGATGGATAATAGGAGACAGGAAGATAGACCTTGTGCAAAGTTGGGAAGGGGATCTAGAGATGGAGGGATGGGAAGGGAGGAGAAGGGAAGGAAAATAAAAATAAGATGCAATGTATATGCCAACACCCCATGATGAATGTATTCATTATGTATCCTAAATATGTACTAATAAAATAGTGCTCTTTGTTATTTTATTTAATAGTCATAATTTATCTTTAAATTGGTAGTGATCAAAAACACAGAGCCAATTAAATTCTGCAGTTATCTATATCTACCCAATAAATTATGGTTTGTCTTAGTAATAGAAGGTACAAATTTTTTCTCATTTGTTCAGATATTGTATATTGTTCATTTATTACATATAATTAAACAGTATTAGATGTCTTCACTTATTTGAAGTTGAAATTAATGAATTAAACTTAACTAGGTGTAAGGCCAAAATAAAAGGTGTTTTCTTCCCTTGAAGGTTCTCAGAGCACATATATTGCCGTTGACTAATGTTGCACTTAACAAATCAGGATCATGGTAAGATTCTGTTTTTATTTCTAATTTTTAGCTATCAAGGGATAAAAATTTTTGGGTGTTTGTCAAATATAGCACTTAGTTAAATATCTACTGTGTTTGTTTCTTTTGACATCCACATCTTCCTGAATGTAGAGGAGAAATGTAAGCTCGTTCCCCCTCCATTCTGTTTTCTATACTATTTGGGTCATTTGTGTGGGCAGCATTCTGTGATCTCGGGCCACGTGGCTGTGAATACTGTGATCTGGGACTAGGTCAGGTGGGGTAGCCTCGTCTCTGCCTTGGCAGTAGGAGCAGTGAGTTGCTTGCCATCAGCCTATTCAGAGCAGGCTCAGTGTGTCAGGACACGATGAACAGAACCTTCCTGCCAGTGTTTGGCACATGGCTTTGCTCAGCTTGGTGTCTGAGATGCTAGGTGGGAAAGAAAACTTGATTTGACCTGCAGACCTGAACATAAACATGCCTGTAGTGATCGGTTTTCTACAACTGCTGTAATAAAATAGCACAAACTAAATGACGTGCACAGCAGAAATTCATCACTCACAGGTCTAGATGCTAGAAGTCCGAGGTGAAGGTGGTTCCTGCAGAGGGCTGTGAGGGGGAGCCTGTCTACACCTCTGTCCCAGCTTCCAGTGTTGGACCAGCAGTGTTTGATGTATAGAAGCCCCACTATGATCTACGCCTTCATCTCCACAAGAGGTTCTTTCTGTGAGTGAGCCTGACTCCAGGTTTCCCTGCTTGTAAGAATACCAGTCATGCTGGATTAGGGGTCCACTCTAACTCCGTTACTGCAGCTGAACTCACTACACAATTAGTGACACTATTTCTAAATAAAATCACATTCTGAGGGACCAGGGAGCTAGGACTCCTACGTATGAGTGTTGGGGTGGGGGTGGAACACAGTTCAGCCCATAGCAATGTCTATAGTACATATGTGTACAGTTGTAAATATAGGTCTGCATCTATGCAAAGGTGGAGGAAGCCATGGGAGAAGAAGCTAGAAGGATGCTTTAAAGATGACAAAAAATACACTGTCTTGTTAGTTTTTCTGTTTAGGAAGGTTTACACATCAAAATTTGCTTCCAGTTTTTATCATTACTACTAGATATTCAGACTTGCTTTTCAATTTTTTCTATGCTGGAAAAAAACTTGCATTTTTTCTATGTTGGAAATTGTATGTTTGTTTTATTTGTGAATTAATGTTTCTATTTCTGAGATATTTTGAAAAGAAAGTCTCCTTCCTTATCGTTATTAAGAATGTCTAAGATGCTGATGTTTTACTGTAAAACATTTGATCAATATACCTTGTCTGTAGTAGAGTAGTCAGGTCAAAAGCTTTGTCAATTTATTTATTAAAGAATATGTTCACTAGACACAAATATATCAGTATGCCAGTCATTGTTTTGTGTCCTGGGGAGAATAAGGATATATCAAAGGGGCAGAAACACTGGGGTCTTCAGAGGCTAGAAAAGAGGTGATCAGGTTGCATTCTGAAGGGAAACTGAGGTCTGAGAGATAGGCAGGGTTGCTGGCATTGGAGGCTAAGTCTCCCTCTTCTGTGAAACAAAGTAGATCTTTATAGACTGTGCATGAGCTAAGAGCCACTACATGAATGTTTCATTTGTTTAGGGAAGACATAGAGGTAGTGGGGAGAAGGGACTATGTTAAGGAGGTATTTTAAGACTGTACTAACAGAAATTGCTGATGGAGCCTTGTGTGGAGTGTGGGAGAAGAGAGGGATGGAGGATAATGGCAGAATTTTACGGTCTGAACAACGGAGACAGTGATTCTATTTATAGAGACATATTTAGTTTCATAAAATGTTACTGATTATTATGCACATTCTTTAATTATATAAGATTACGTATTATAGGAATGGAACAATTATTAGCAGAATAACTCTGTTTTGTTTAGTGACTTCCTTTTGGGTTTGAGATAAAGATGTTTCTAAGTTGAGGGATTTAGACAGTGCTCCTAATTTGTCTAGTAGACATGCTTTTCATCATACAGGAACAAAATACAGGAATTACAGTCCTGCAGGTAAAAATGGAGTCTTCGTTAGCACACTGCTGTTCTCATCCTGTGATGTGTTTCCTTCTGCTCTTGTATCAGCTTTATCACGGGCAGCTATGATCGGACATGCAAGGTCTGGGACACCAGTTCCGGAGAGGAGCTACACACACTGGAGGGCCACAGGAACGTGGTCTACGCCATAGCGTTCAACAATCCTTACGGGTCTGTGTCCTCATTCGCTTTCTCCTTCATTAATTCATATGCTCATCCCTCTATCTGTCGGGGGGTGAAGGGAAGTAGACAAGATTAAAATTTACTGAGTGCCTGGTGTATGCTTAGGACGCCTTTGCAACACCTCCTGCAATGCTTTGAGAGGCTTTGGGGTGGGTATTAGCCTTGTAAAGAACGTGAAGTTCGACTACTCTTTCCAGGGCCGTAGAGAGTAGGGGAGAGCTGTGCTCGTGTCCAGCAAGGCCAACTCTCTGACCTTGGCACCCCCTGATATGTGGGTGGTTCCCGTTGGTGTTTACGGTGGCCCTGGATAAGGCGACACCCACATACAGTTATAACACGGTTTACCTTTCAGTCATGCCAGTTGGCAAAAAATGCACGTGGCAACATGCTAAATAATAGTACCAAGAACACCAGAAATGTTTAGACTCCAAGCTTGGGCAGCTGACTCAGTAGATTAAGCCACATTTTCTGTGCTTGTACACAGTACACTACTGCTGCCCATGGCATCCTTGGGTGTTCGTAGCAATGGGGCTGCCCACTGGAGCACTTACCTCCTCTTCCCATGGTGAGGGTCTCAGCTCAAGAGCTAGCTGTGTTTGTCCATAAAGCTGTGCTTTCATTCCAATGGTGTAGTTTAATTCCATAAGTTATTGACATAATTAAAATATTACCAAAATTAATGAAATATGAGCGTGGAAAGAAAGCTGTTAATTTCTATAAAAATAGGAGGAGGGAGGGTTGGGGAGGGAAGGGGAAGGGGACAAAAAATGCTGTGGTGTGTACATTAACCACTCCCCAAGATGATTGTAAACTTCATGAATAGCAGACATGTACTAAAAAGAAACCAGGCAAGGTGGGTAAGATCAATGTTAATTAGAATATGCACTGTAAAAATATGGAAAAATTCTGCACTCAGATTATTCTACAAACACATTTAAGTTCTTTGAGTTTCTCATACCATTTCAAAGGAAACTAACCTGGACATCGTGGCACATACCTGTAGTATCAACGCCCTGGGTGCCTGGGGCAGAAGGATCATGAGTTTGAGCCCAGCCTGGGGAATTTAGTCCCTTGAGGAGACCCTATCTGAAAGTTAAAACGAAAAAAAAGAAAAGAAAGAAAAAGAAAGAGGCCTGGGCATGTAGCTCAGTGGGGAGGCCCTGGGTTCAATCCTCACTACCAGGAAAAAAGGAAAGAAAGAACAAAACTAGCAGTTGTAGAGCTTTGATATGATTTCTGTTAGATGGATGACGAATTCTAACAGTTGACACAGAGTCAAAGAAAAGGCTTTGATCTCATGTCAAAATATTAGCAAATGAATGTATATTTGTGTGTATTTGCATACAAATTTAAACACATGTACCTTTTCTATAATTTCATGAATGACTTTTTCTCTGGTTCAGTAAATGTAGTTCACCCACTGTAGTATTGTGATGACTAAATAGTTTAAAAGCTAAGAGGAGCAGACCATTGTGGTTTTCCCTGGTTTGAACATCCTTAGAGGTGATGTAAGAACCTAAACGGAAGGATGAAAGGTGGAGAGGTGAGAGGACACTGGGGTGAGGGGACCTCAGCCGCTCCGGGTTTCCAGGTGGGGACGTAGCAGGCAGCTCACCAGTCAGTCTCCAGTGAGCGTTTCCTGTGGAGAAGCGGAAGTGGGTGAAGTCAGAGCATCTGTGGGGTTTAAGCTGCTCCGCTGGACTGAGGGGCTGGCAGGGTTTGTAAGGCAGGAGCGGGGCAGTGAGTGTGCCGGAGTGGGGGGAAGGGGTCAGAGGCTGGTGGTGGGAACACGTGAAGGGCTGGGGTTGGCCAGGAGATGGTACAAACATCCACTCCTGAGACAGCAAAAGCTCTGGCAGGGTGTTGGAAGGAACTGAAGACTTTTCTAGACATTTGATGCACTCACAGTTGAATTTCACTCCAACTAAAAAAGCGATGCCGAGATTTCTAATGTCATTACATCTTTTTGAAATGTAATACTTTCCAAATCCATTAATTCTGATGGCATGATCAACCTTAATTGGCACATTAAGTGATTAAATATGACAATTAAATTACAGACAATTTAACTTTGATCTACATATTTTGTCCATTTCATAGAATGACAATTTTTTACAGTAACTTATTATACCAACTTGCAGTAGTGAAAATCATGTTAGAATTGTAAATGACATTGCTGGTATAATTCTTACTTTTATTGCATTGCAATTCTCAATAATATAATGTCAATTTTTAATAGTCTATTTAACAGACATGATACTTTTTGGGTGTCTATCTGAGAACAAAATTTTCTGGGAGTTGAGAGGTGAGGAATGTGTTCTGGTCTTTCTATTGGATTTTACCAAGAGCACTGATGAAAATCCCTCTTGTCCAGTTATGTAAGCAGTTATCCCACTCTGACGATTTATTTATGAGGTGTGATCAAAAGATACGATGAATATTATAATTAAAAATGTATTGTAGTAGACGATATGTTGCCTTTAATTCTCCTCAAAATACTCCCCCTCACTTAAAACACATTTATCATATTTTTCTTATGACTTTCTGAAGTGACTCTGGAAGTCCTGTTTTGTGAGTGTCTTTATTTTTTATTTTTTTTGGTGCTGAGGATCGGGCTCAGGGCCTCGTGCCAGCGAGGCAAGCGCTCTAACCAGAGCTAAATCTCCAGCCCTTGAGAGTGTCTTTAGTTTGTTGTCCTGGCTGCCTTGAGGTCCTGAATTGACTCAAAACATTTACCTTTCATAGTTATTTTGACTTTGAGGAAGAGCTAGAAGTCTCCTGGTGCCAGATCCAATAAGCAAGGTAGATGAGGACACTGTAATGTTCCCATGAGCTTGCCTTTCCGTTGGATGGCAACAGCGTTAACCATATTTTTCATCCCACCTCATAAAGGCAGTCATGAAAGAGGACTCCAGCGCTGCTTCAGAAAGCAGCAAGAACGACGGGCTGAATGTGTCAGAAATGAGGGAAAGTTTTTTGAAGGAGCTAAGGACAATGACAGTCTTTTGCTGTAATAATTTTTAAAAATTTAAACACTCAATGTATATTTTTAATCGCACTTGGAATGCGCTGAAGCTGTGGTTTTCATTGCTCCTGGCATTCTGGCTTCAGCCCCATGAGTTTAAAACAGTCACTAAAAAAGGGAGTGTGTGTGTATGTGTGAGACAGAGAGAGAGCACGAAAGAGAGAGAAAGAAGAGAGGGAGGAAGAGAGAGAGAGGGAGGGAGAGAGAGAGAGGGAAGCTATTTTAGTGTTTACTATATTCATCAGGTCAAGACTAAGTTTCGATTCAACAAGTTATTACATTAGTAATAACTTTTAGGGTGTGGTGTCATCCAGAGTTAGGAACAGTTTGCGATAGAACAGAAATTGGTCAGGAAACAACAGCAACTTGAGATGACTGAGAGGCAGGAAGGACTGACGGTTGGACTGAGGTGACTTGCAGGGCTTTGAGCATGTCTCGAGCGGAAGCTGAAAACTGGCAGCAGCTCATGGAAAGTGCTCTGATGCCCAGACTCGTCCCGAAGGAACTTGGCAGTTGAGAGACTCCAGGCAGCCAGCCACCCTCGAGTGTCTGGTGGTGTGTGCGTGCTCACCAGGGCCAGCTGCCCTGAGATGTTGACAGAAAGGACCTTGCTTTCCCCTAGTCCCAGAGACCACAGACCGACTATGTGGGTGCCTTGGGAACCGAGGGACAAAAGCAAGACGTCCATGTTGGTGCAACTGTGCTGGGCGTGTATAATTTGCTTTAGGATGTGTGTGTGCATGTTAAGGTCCTTTACACTTTGGAATAATGAATCTCACCATAAATGATAACCCAACTGGCCGACTTCTGATGACTTTGTGAAAAGGATAAATATGGGCTGAGGGTGAACGAAGAGGTTTTAGGATGAAGACAGAGATTAACTAGGCTAATCTATTTCTACCCCTTGGTGGGTATAGCAGTGCTGCCCAAGTCAACCAGGAAAGCTGGTCCTTAGAAAGTATCAGTCTCTTCTCTCTATCCCTTTTCAAAATGTTTTTTGATACAAGTCTCACTATATAGTTCAGGCTGCCTCAGGAACTCATCGTGTAGCTGGGGCTGGCCCTGATACTTCTGCCTCAGCCTCAGAGATGCTGGGATTACAGGCCTGCACCACCACGCCCAGCTTCTGTATCCTCTTATAACTGCAATATTGCTATTATTTTTCTCAAAGAGTGATGCACTAACGTCTCACAACCTTATTAGCCATATGGTTAATTGAATGTATATCTTTTCATTTTTCTTCTTTTAAATTTAGTGTTACCTTTTCTATATCACTGCTAACAGAAATTTTCTATATTCATACAGCTAATACTGCTTATTAGTCATACTAATGTTACTAATTTTCTGAACTAAATCTTTTGCTACATTATGTTAATTAAAATGTATTTATACATTTAATGTAATATTTGTAAAATTAAACATAAATTGACATCATTTAGAAATTAGCCCTTTATTGTTATTCACTGAAATAAATACAGGATCGCTTATAATTTTAAAACATAAGTAAATTTCTAAGTAGATGGATATACATAAATTAATAGTTCTTGTTCTAATTCAGTGCAACATATAACTTTGATTTAAAAATCCATATTTTTTTAAATTGCAGGGACAAAATTGCCACTGGGTCCTTCGATAAGACTTGTAAACTATGGAGTGCAGAAACAGGAAAATGTTACCATACCTTTAGGGGCCACAAAGCAGAAATAGTAAGTGTATTTCATATTTTTAGTATTTATTTCATTCCACTGCTTTTTAAGGATCTCATTTTGAATGCAGAAATTGTACTTTTATAATTTTCAAATTCTAACCCACTATGTTGGTGTTAGTCTGCATGAATTTTATATGGCAGTGCTGATACAACTTAAAAATGACTTACATGTTAATAATTTACAGATACTGTGAACAAACAGTATCATGCATTGACTAAATAGACACGTGATGTGATAAATGAGTATAATACCAACCTTGCTTTTTTCTTTTTCATTCGTCTTTAAAGAGCTGATTCAATGAGAATTGATGAAGTTGTAAACAGCTTTTAAAATGACTTTATCGTGTGGAGGTTTTAGGCTCATTATTTTCAGGATATCATTGGAACTCAAGCTTGTGTAAATAGTCTGAGACTCTGAATAGCTTTCCCTGTTGGGAAGCTCTTGCCCTTGGCCAGTTCTGCCTCACATTTTCTAATCATTAGTGAGCTAATTGGCACCCCATGGAACGAGCGATGACTATTAAACAAGCTCCTGATTTCAGGAGTAAACTTTGCTTATGTTCATCCTTCCAGTTCATGGTGTATTTCTCCATGTGACAGGAACATATGCTACACTGAAGGCGCTTTGTAGACGTAGGACACTGTGGTGAAACACCGCGATGGACCCTTTAGTGGCACTTACTGTTCGGGAGGCATGTCCTGAGACCTTGATAGGTATTAGCATAGTTGCGCCCCATGATCCTAAGATGTAGGCACTTTCCAATTTTGAGGTACAGTTAAGGATGCTAACGCATAGAAAGTAACTTGTCCAAGGTCACAGAAGACATAATCCCTGTCTTTAGTGAGTGGCCATGTCTCCACACTCCTCTGAAATTTCCATCCTATAAATATTTACTAAATACTAACTATATGGGAAGCACTGGCCTAAACTCTTGGGATACTTACAAAATTGGACACTGTGCTTGTGCCCCGAAGATTCTGCTGTGTAATAGAAGGAGTACAGTGATCAACGAATTGGTTCTAAGGAGTTGTATGTGTGCTAGAAATGGGCATGGGATGGGGGAGCTGTGCAATGCCCTCGGCAAGGGCAGGTGTTGGGAACAGACTTGAGGAGAGGTGGGTGGGACGGGCATTCCGGGCAAGGAGCAGTGCTGGCCAATGCCCAGAGGAGTGTGCAATGTAGTGTGTGCTCGAGAGCCCAGGTAGCTCTGTGGGATCAGAGAACATCCTGACCTCCCCTGGGGTGGATGCATGGAACACAGGAGTGTGGGTGTGCAACACACCAGGGTGATCTGTCTGCTACACGTGGTCTGAAGCAATGGGCAAAGATCCTCAGCGTGCCCAGCCGCCTGTGTTAAGGACGTCAATCCTTGGCACACCCATCACATGATTAAAGCAGGATCACATGATGGGGTTAATCCAACTGGGAAAGGCAGGCACAGGCTATATTGTAGGTCTGTGGAAGGTCCTAGACCATGCTAAGAAATGGGCTTTGTCTTGTAGGTAAAGCTACACTACTGGGGCTTTTCCACTGGGAGGAGGTAGGCTTAAATTGTCTCTTTGGAAAGATTAGTTTTGTGACAGTGTGAAGAAGAAATGGGAGGTAGACGAGATCAGAGGTACAGCCCAGTTCGAAATGTTGTCCAAATGGTGAATGATGATAGTTTGTCATAAGGCAGGTGAGAAGGATTGTGAGATGTGAAGCGAGTGGAGGGAGAAGTATTTGGTTACCAAGTAGATGTGAGACATGAGGGAAAAGGGGAATCCAGGATGATTCTCTGATTGTGGGGTTGGGTGGCTGGCAGTGCCATTCACCAGGGAAGCGGGTTTGTGTTCAGGTGATGCTCGAGTCTCACCCTGGTAAGAGCTGCCTGTGTGATGTCTAGACAGGCATCCACTGGCAAGTGGGCTCTTTGGGGCTGGAACTGAACTGTCAGGTCTGGGGAGGAGACATGGATTTGAGTCACTGGGGTCTGGGTGGCAGAAGAGACCACCGAGAAACTGAAATTGTCCAAAAGAAAGGCAGCATGTGAGGAGAAGACTGGCAGATTCCTGGGAGGAGGAGGAGAAATCTTTAGTCAATACAACCCACCCCTCCTCAGAACAACAACAACAACAAACAAGAAGAGGGAGAAGCAAAGAGCTCTCAAAGCTGTAAAAATTGTGGAGACCAAAGAAATCAACACCCCAGACACTGAGGAGGTTTAGTGGATGGCTGACCATACCTCTTAGATTTGGCCAGACTGGCTTCAGTGGAGTTGAAGGGGAGTACAAGATGAACAAAAAGTGATAGTAAACTACTTTCCCAAAAAATGTGCTTGTAAAGGGGAAAAAGGTAATTAAAAGTGGTACATAGAGCCAAAGGAGGGTTTGTTTTTGTGGTGTGTGAGGAGAGCTCAAGCATATTTACTGGCCACTGGGAAGGATGTAGTCTGGAGGGAAGAAAAGCTAGTGGGCACAGTATCTCTTCTAGGAGTGCAGGGCAGAAGAGTTAGAATGGGCAGAGGGACCCCTCTGCACGGGGACTGAAGCGGGGGAGAGTGTGGAAGTTGAGTGAACTCAAGTTTGTGTAAATAGTCCGAGAGTCTGAATAGCTTTCCCTGTTGGGAAAGTTCTCATCTGCTGGGTGAGCTTTCCCAGGGAAGTAGTAGGAGGACCAGTTATGTACCAGATTAGAAGTTGAAGGCGAGAGTAAGAATAAGGGGGCATATTAAGCCAGGTGCAGTTAAGGTAAGCAGAGAGTGGTGCTGGAGACTCATGTGAGGGTGCGAGGTGTGCATGAGTGATCCATGCAGCTTCCTTAAACTCCATTGGTCGATGAAGTAGGGAGGGTAGATGACTGAATGAAGTTCTGGCTGTATGGAAATGCATTTGACAGACAGGAACTAAGGGTGTTGAGGACTAGCCCTCTCTTTGGCAGGGGACTGTCTCAAGGCTCTACCTGAGGATATCAGGTTTCTCATATTCAATGTCTTTTCATGTACTTGTACAAAGAATTAAATTGAATTTGTTAAGGTCTTTGAAAAGCTTACAAATAAAACGGAACTCTCTGAAGTTTCTTCCATTTCCTGTGATTTAGGTTTGTTTGTCATTTAACCCCCAAAGCACACTGGTGGCTACGGGAAGTATGGACACCACGGCCAAGCTGTGGGACATTCGGAGTGGAGAAGAAGTGTTCACACTAACAGTACGTCTGCAGTGTCCGTGAGCCTATCGTTCACATTCATTTGCATTTGTGTTTTTGCCATATAATGAACTCTAAATCAGAAGATACTTTCTAACTTCTGATTTTCAAACTGTAGTAGAAGAGTGTTGTGATAAGGGTTTGCTGACTATACCTGAAGACTGGAGCAGAGACACTGGGGAAGCCGGAAGGAGTTTTATTTTGACAGACTTTACGTTGTGAAGTACATCAACTATAGCTTAGACCCCGTTGTCATCCATCTGGTTAAAAGAAAGGCAGGTGGAGGCTGGCAGCGTTTGGAGGAGGCCAAGTGGGTGAGCCACACAGGAGATTCCTTACAGAGACACCTGTTCTCACTCGCCCCCTCTACCGACAATCTTAAAACCCTCCTGTGTCAGAGTGACACAGGGGTGAGTGAGCAGAGGTCAGAGGCCAAAGGTCATGACCTAGAGAGTGACCTCTGAGGGGGTTTGCTTTTTCCGTCACCTCTGCACGTCTGGCACCTTCTGGTCACCCGCCCCCTCCACTTCAGCCCTCTCCAGCACAAGCAGCCACGACAAAATAGGCTGATTCTGTGCTGAAATCGGTGGGCAGAGCTGGATGAGAAAAGCCAATTTTCTTGTTCTTTGAAAATTATAAGAACTTGTTTTGTCTGTTGGTATACATGATGGTATCTCTTCTTTTTCTAGGGACATTTGGCAGAAATCATTTCCTTGTCATTTGACACCTCAGGAAACAGAATCATTACGGGCTCCTTTGATCACACAGTCATTGTGTGGGACACTTCTACTGCAAGGTCATTCTTAATTCTTGGGAATTTTAAAATTTGCAACAGGGGTGTAGAAGACACTATGTTTAACCTTGACAGTATTAGCTATGCTTTGGATTTCATAGAAAAAGGATACGATGATAACAAACTAATTTATTCTTCAATCATATGTTTGATCTATAAAATAAGTGTTGCCAGAATTCTGAGCAAATAACACAAAACAGTCATATAAGAGTAGAATATTAGCAATAGCCTGATTACATAGCTATGATTTATCCCGTACACTATATAATCAAATTTCAATGACTTGTTATAATGGTAGGCATGAATATATATAAATGAATAATGTGAATATATAAAACTCATAGTTAATTTCCCAAATTTAATTTAGTCCTAGAACTTCAATTTCCTTCCTAATGATTTTGGTCCTAGTTGCTAAGAAGTTAACTAAATTAGCATATTTGTGTTGGAAAACTCCAGTGTGGCCTGCATTTTGACGGAGAGCTCATTATCAGAAGTATCAACTGAAATGGGCTCCATAAGAAATGAGAAAGAAAAGCCTTCCAGTCTTTTGATGTGTGGTTTTTGAACAGCCAGGGTTTGCCATCTGTTGTAAGAGTACTGCTAGAACTTATTACCTTCGCCTCTCTGCAGTGTTTTCCTAAGTAATGTACTTTTCACAAAATTATTTTAATTGTACATATTTATGGAGTACAATGCGATAATTCAATACATAATCACAATGTGTAATAATCAAAGTGGGATAGTTAGCATTTCCCTATTCTTACACATTTTGTTTCAGAATTTCCGATTAACATGTAATAATTATCCATATCCTGGAGTACAGGGTAACATTTCAATGCAAGGATGCAATGTGTCCTGTCAAAACAGCATGGATGGAACCGGAAGACTTTATGTTGAGTGAAATAAGTTAGACACAGTAAATGGTATCTTTGGTTGTTTAAACTTTAGGGGCATTTTTGTTGAAATTAGTAGCTTCCTTTTGAACTCTAGTAGAGCAATGTCTGTTTCATTGTCAGAGATATTTTGTAAAAACCAAACTTTAGTAGGTTAGTTGGCAGAGGTGGAATCGATCTCATTATTTTTGTGCGTACACTGCAGAGAGCTTCTGACAGTCGCATTCGTTTCCCTTTTGTAGGAAGGTGCACACCTTGATCGGTCACTGTGCTGAGATAAGCAGTGCCGTGTTCAACTGGGATTGCTCTCTGATACTAACTGGCTCCATGGACAAGACCTGCATGGTGAGCGCAAGGAGTACACGCGCTTTGTATTAGGCGTCTAGATCTCCGTACTATCTCAGGCTTCATTGTAACATGAACAAATTTCGAAGGTGATATGAAATTGGGATATTAATTTATATATAACAATTAGTAATTTTTTATTTCAAGTTCAGATTTTCCAGGTGTGAAGGAATTATGAGATAATAAAGCAATTTTGATTGCTTTAAATGTCTTCGTATTTATTTTAAAAGGCACATTATGTTTGCCTGATGTCCTTTGATTTAGCACAGCCCTCAAGGAGCCTTGGTTGTGTCTGCCTGGCTCTAAGTTTCTGTACTTTACAAAGTGGTCACTAAGAACGCATACTCTGTAATTATCATTTGATAACATATTAAATGTATCGTATTAGAATACACGTCTCTTTTCAGGCATTCTAGTTTGGGATCAAGCCCCTTATCATTCAGCGTCCTTCTATAAAAAGAGAATCTTTTTCCTTCAATCACAAAGCATATTCTTAGAGATTTTTTTCTTTTCCTAATGCTGCGGTAGACTAATGCCACTAATGTAGCAGACTAATGTCTGACTTCAGTCTTCTCTGTGACCAAAGTGTGCTTCTCCAGATAGTTGGATGTGGTCTCTGGTCATTAATCAAGGTAAAATTAATTGAACAAGTGAGAATTATACACATAATTTGGGCATAGTTATTTAACCAGCTGTTAGCATGTTGTAAGACCACTGGCCATCTCCACACTTTAAGCAGAAAATCGATTTCTTTCTTTAATGGCAGTTGTGGGATGCTACAAATGGAAGATGTATGGCAACCTTAACAGGCCACGATGATGAAATACTAGACAGCTGCTTTGATTATGCTGGAAAGCTTTTTGCGACCGCTTCAGCTGATGGTGAGTAATCTGCTCATACGTTTGATTCATGGTGGAATTAATGCTTTGCTTGATAGACTTGTGTGATCTGCACATGGCTTGTCCCCTTGAGTACAAGAAATGGTGGAAACTATGTGTACTTTTTCTCCATAATGATCACACATGTCATTACAGTGTGCCTGTTATACTCTTGAGAACCACATAGGATGTTATACATTGTATCATGTCCTTATAACCACGCATATACATATGTGGGTCTTAGTCTCTTCTGTAATAAGTACAGATGATGCTATATTCTGCTTTGTTTCCTGGATGGTTATGTATGATGCCACGCTGTGTTGACATCATTAATTTGACCACCATTGATGCTACCCTAATAAATCTGCACCATTTTGTTGTAACTGAATGTGCTGCCACATTATATTTGGCACATCTTTGTGATAAACACATGATGCTCTGCTGTGAACTGTCTTTTTGGCGACCATTCATAATACTACGTTATGTTTGGTCCTCTTGCTAATAACCATGGGTATGGCGCTGTATTAGGTGTGCCTCAGTTCCATGAAGGGTGCATGTGCCACTAACACCGGATCTCTCATTCTCCTGTCAGCCATGTGCAGCATCATATTGTGTGTCATCACCGGTGACCACGTATTATTGTGCATCGCATCCGCATCATCTCTTTGCAAGTTATGCTATTATGCTGTGCTGTTTTCATCTCCTTTGAAGCTGTGCTTAGTGCTAGGCCATATCTGCATCGTATCCTTGCTGACCACTTACTTGTGCAATCTCTGTGGTATTTCTTTGATTACAATGCATTGTACTATACTGCACTGTACTATTCTATACTATCCTGTATCTCTGTCATCTCCTGAAGGCCCAGTAAGATACTGCATTATAGATGCTACATTTCCCCAGTGACCAGGTAGACACAACACTGTGTACATCATCTTGTCGATTACCAGGTGTGCTGATACACTACACTTGGATCGCATTCTTAAAAACCACGTCTGAGGTTTTACTGTATCTGCCTCATTTCACTGAAAGGTGCACACACAGTATCGTACAGTCTGAATCATCTCATTGACAACTGCCCGCACTGGGATACTCTGCATACATGGTGTCTTTTCTAGTAGTGTATGCTGCTTTGGGAGATTGGTACATATGTAGGTATCTTGATCATTTTCGATTCCTTTATTCTTCCCTCCTGAGTCTCCACCTCATCTCCTCCCCTGTCTGTAAGTCTGCCTTTTCGTTTCCTACCATTTCTCTTTTGTTTTACTCTTTTATGTATGTTTTAAAATTCTTATATAAGGGAAATGGTGCAATATTTAATTTTTTGTGTCTGACTTATTTCACTTAACTTTATGGTTTCAAGTTCCATGCATTTTCCTGCAAATGATATGTTTTCATTCTTCATTGTGGCTGAATAGTATTCCATGGTGTGGGAGAAGATAATGTGACATGGTAAGATACTATAGTATTTAGTTTAATCTAAAAAGTATATGTACAAAAGAGGGGAAAAGATAGAAAGGGTAAAGAAAAGAGAAAAAGATATAGAGGTGAGGAGCTGAGAGATAGAAAAGGTATGTGGGGGAGAATAATGAAGGCAGGGGAAGGATGAGCTTCTAAGTGGGAAAGGAGAAGAGAGAGCAAGGTCGTATCCAATTGTTGAACTGACGGTCAGTAAGAAACGGCCACTGACGCAGTGGTGGGTGACTAAACCACGTGGGACATGACACAGACAAGAGGAGCAAACTCACACATGTAGCTATCGCCATGCACTCATGCATGCAAAGGCCCAACAGTCAAACAATCAAGTTTCCGCCTGACCCACGAAGCCAGAGGTCTTGCTTTCTCCACCGCAGTGACAGCGGCCCAGGCCCCCGCGAGTCTGTCTCACAGGACCCAGCAGGACCGTGCCCTCCGCCCGTCTGTCCCTCTGTCTCTCGCCGGTCCATCCCGGCCCTGCCTTCTGAGCCACCCCGCAGTGCCCTGTTCCCTGGAGGCAAATGTCTCCTTCCCAGTCTGTCAGCCCGCAGGGGAAGGGCCAGGCCGGGGGGCACTGGGCAGTGACGTCGAGGCTGGTCCCTGCAGGCAGCTGCCACACGGGGCTTCTTCCCTCAGAGGGCTCTGAGTTTCCCGAGATGGCGCCTTCGCCAGGCCTGGGCTGCAAGCTCTGAAGGCTCCAGAAGCAGCCCTGCCTCTTCTTCTGAACGCCTCCTACTGGATTCCGTCTGTGCCGTGGCCTTCCCCTTCGAGTCGCCCTCGCTCGGCTGGGTTTCTGTCTTTCTCCTGCAGCTGCGTACCTGCCATGTCCTGAGGGTCCCGCTGCCTCTGGCTCGCAGCGACAGGATCCTGTGTGGACACGCTAACCCGGCGTCGTCCTCTCGCCACATTATCGGCCGACGTGGAGGCTATGCTTTGTTCCTGACGTCGTGTCACGCTTCACGGTCGGCGTCATGTCTTTGAAGACCGTGTAAAGCACTGCACTTCGTGTTACCTTTTTACACCTCACACACTGCCATACTGTGTTCCTATTATTTAACAATTCCATGTATGAATCTGTAGCGTATCTCTTTTATTCTTTTAAAATCTGGACAAGATTCTATACTGCATGTACGTCAAGTTCTTGAGAGGGATATACGGTTCTATAATACGTATTCTATAATATGTATTCTTTCCATAGTAAATACTTATAGGTTTTACTGTTTGGCTCAAATCCTTGATAGCACTTAGGAAGCTTTATAATGTTTCATCTTATTACTCACATATATCACAATACAATAGAATTGTCTCTCCTGACCACATGTGTTGTGTTTTCTGCATCATGTCCTTGATAACTACGTAAAATGTTACACAATGTCTATTTCTTCTTCTTGATAACCACATATAAAGTTGTATACTAATATCCATATCATGCCTATAAGAACCCCGTATAATACTGTGGTGTAGTTCACCCCACTGGGGACAATTCATTGTGTTACACGGTGTCTGTCTTGGCACTTTGAATGTTCCATATGATGATACATTACTTATTTCTGCATTATTTTGTTGAAAACTATTTTTTGTGTTCCACAGTGTCAGTCAGATATTTTTGATGAGCTTGTGTGCTTTTGAAGTATCTTTGCTGGCTCCTGACAACCATGGGAGATGCATCATTATGTCTTCATTATCTCACTGAGATGGCGTAGGATAGTATATCTGTCCCACCACCCTAAGAACAGGATGCTACTCTGTGCCTCATAATTTCTATGGCAACCATGTATGATTGTACACTGTATCTACAACTTCTAAAGAGCAGCACATTTTTAGTGTGGTCCATAAATTTATAAATAATTACACGGGGTATTATACTGTGAGTAATATTACTGATGACACTATATTATGCTGAGGGGTCTATGACATTAACTTGATGTTATGACACTATATTATGCTGAGGGGGTCTATGATGTTACACTAATTATACCGTGAGTAATATTGCTGATGACACTATATTATGCTGAGGGGTCTACGATGTTAGCTTGACAGCCATACCTGAAATTACACTTTGTCTGCAAAATCTGCCTGACAAGCGAATATTGGGTTATCTACTTGGTAACTAGGTGTAGTATTTAAACTAAGGTTCTTCTCTTCGATAAAACACACATCATGAATGTCTGAGTTCATGTCATCCCCTTGAAAGCCAAACACGATGCTGTACTGTGTCTAGGTCATTCCTTGATGACCTTATGGAGTGTCAGACTCTTGTGTCACCTCCTAGTTAACCATGTGTGGTCCATGCCATATCCATGGTGAATGTGTGTGATGCTGTGCTATGTCTGTGTCATCTCTTGATGACGACATGTGTTGCTACACTGTGTGTCAATATACTGTATTGCCCATATAATTCTACAGCACTTTTTCATTACCTGCCTGGTGGCCGTGTGTGATGCCACACTGTGTCTTTTTCATGTCCCTGACAGCCGTGCCCCATGCTATACTATGTCTGTATTCTATGATAGCCTCGTACAATGCACACTATGTCTACCTCAACTTCTAGCTACCATGTAGGACCTACACCACCTCGGAATCATCCCACTGATGATCATGCGTGATGCCCCACTATTTCTGTCTCATCCTGATTCTAAACTGTGTGCATTGTACCCAGGTCATCTCCCTGGTCTTCATAGATGACATGACACTAAGCACACTGGACCATAATCTATGTTTATTTTGTCTCCCTCATGACTACACGTGACACCAACCTATTTCTGTGTCCTCTCCCACATGATCATGCATGATGCTACCTGATGTCTGTAACATCTCTGTGATGACCATGTTCCCTCTGTATCTGTGTCACCATCTGTGGAAGCATATCATGCTACACTATGACTGTGTCACTGTTCTGACAGTCACACATGAGTCTCCGGGTATCTGAGCTTTCCCACCGTCAAGTGTGTCTGGTGCTGTGTGTGTCTGTCTGGTTCCCCGAAAGACCATAATTGACTCTACATTATGTGTGCATAGCTCCTTCCAAACTATTTTTTTTTTCTTCCAAACTATTGAAGAAATCTGGACAAATGAAATGTTTTTTTTCTGGCATGTCTTATTCTTAGATTTTTCTCATTTGCCCTTTGTGATTAACATGCTTTTAAGTAGCCACATATCTTTTGTGTTATAATGAGTTGTAGAATTCTGTCAGTGATTTAGTTTTTCAGTCTTTATTTCACTGTTGTCCCCCTTTTCAAAATTCTATCTGCCTACTTGCTCTCCTAATAGGACTTTTCAATGGTGGTCTTTTGATACAAGTCCTATTTGTGTTGTGAATGTAGACACACTGAGTGTGGGCAATTTTAGTTTTTAAAGTAGCTGTTTACTTTTTCATCTTTTCAAACCAGCTTTTATCTGTACTTAATCCACCCATTTCATTGTAAATACCATTTACATTGACAGAGAGGATTAATTTAACAACGTGCATTGAAGTAGGTAGTGTGTGCCAGGGATTGTTTGAAGAATATGGGGAGTATGAGTGAACAAAGGCCATGAACCAGTGTCCCTGGGGAGGTGTGATGTGGAAGCGTGAGAGAGCATAAGCAACTCCACATGCATATTTCATGTAGAACGTTGGATTCTATAGAATGGTGGAAGTTGGTCAGTGGTACAGGGGAGAAACATGGTTGGAGAATTGGGATGCTGAGAGATGGAGGAGAATTATATACAAATTCAGTTCTTCTAGGTCATTTCTTTTTTTTTTTTCCCCAGTGGTGGGGATTGAACCAGGGCCTTTGCACTGAGCTATATCCCAGCCTTTTTATCTTTTATTTTGAGAAAGGGTCTTGCTAAGTTGTTAAACTGCCAAGGCTGCAATTGAACTTTCGATCCTCCTGCCTCAGCTTTCCTAAGTGCTAGAATTATGGGCATGTGTCACCATGCCCAGCTCATTTCTTCTAGTATTTTTTTTTCCCATCATCTATTTTTCTAGACATGATTCTGTTCTTTCCTTGTTCAATAAAAATTCTCCTTTTTTAAAAAAAAAATGGAAGTGTTTTGTCTCTTTTCATTCTGCACTTCCAAATGTATATGTGGTGTTTTTGATGTTCCTATTTCATATTTATTTTCAAAATTTCAAGCCATATGATTCATGTTTTCTGAAGTTTAAAAATATGCTTTCATAAAATTTAAAGTAATAGTCTATGCAGGATTTTTGCTTTTGTGTTACTAACAGATTCTTAAAACATTTGACCTTTTTAAGGATTTTGAAACATCCAAGTAGCAAGTTTTATGTTTTTAATCACATGCATTCTAAAATGGCAGGGATTTTTTTTTCCCCTCATTTTGTCTACTTCCTCCTGAAGTTGACGGTGTCAGAAAGGTAACTAAAATAATTTATTAAGGAATTTTACTTTTAATGTAGTGCTGCAATTTGTGATAAGAAAGCAGCTGGCTAAATCCATTGTAGCTTTTGTTGTGAGAGTTTCACTACTGATGTTTTTTCTTCCTATGCATATTTATCTCCCTCATTCCTGATTCTTAGGAAATTTACATTTAGTTCCTCAATCCATCTATCAAGTCTATCAGCCAATAATTCCATCCGTCCATCCCACATCTTTTTATTACTCCTCCACGACGTTTGGGCACCTCCACCGGGGATGTCCAGGAAAGAAACGTTCTATTGCTCTTTCTGAGCAAGGGACCCCGGAACCTGTCCTCGGCGTGCAGACTGTGGCCATCCTCCCAAGCATCTCTGGGGAACAGTGTGCGGGGGCTGGCACCTCCGACGTGCACAGAAACCCGGCTTGGCATCTCGCACGGGTCTTGTTGCCCGTCCCATCACCTGCCTCTTGAAACTGGCTCTGGTCTCTTTTTCCCTTTAAAGTCTTTTTTCCTTCTGGATTCTTGCTCCACACGTCCTCTTCTACTTTGCAGTCTATTACCTCTTCTAAATAAGGTCAGGACCGAGAGGAACCCCTTCGCACACTCTTCTGCTCTGGGGTCAGCCTGCACTTAGAGGATTAAGTGCCCGGCTCTCAGCTGGGGTAAGAAGAAAGACTGAGCACTGAGCGCGTGTGTCAGAGGACAGATACTTAGGGAATTCCCGGTCTTTGGACAAAAGTTCTACGTTTCCGATGAACTGATCTATCTCCCCGCCCCTCTCAAAAGGAACAGCAAGAGTTTACAGTACAGCCACAAGAAAATGCATCTCCAAACTGGAAGGACACGAAGGGGAAATTTCAAAGGTGAGTCGCTCTTTCACTTGGAACAGTTCATTGACTTTAAAAAACAAACAGCATATTCTGCATAAATCGTTTCACGGGTACTAAAGTTTGTTCAATTGTATCATTTTGTCTAGAAACCATTTTAGTGTGTCCTTCTCCCAAATGTAACACAATAAATGATTTCTAAAACATTTAAAAAATCATAAAACAGCATTCTGTTCAGCCATCAGCAAGAGACTTAGCTGAAAATAGATAATATGGCAATTTAAGGAGCTTATGAGGTGCCAGGAAGTCCTAGTTATAGGAAACACTCAAATTTATTATGCTAAAAGCATTTTGTGTAGCAAGTATCAAGAGTTTGTAAATCAGATGCAATTGAGAAAATATTTCCTGATAATACTCAACACTCGAAGCTTATAATTATCCGTTTTCAAACTATAAAGCTGTGTCTTAGGCTTTGTGTAAACTTCGCCCAAAAGCTCACTCACAGCGCCGAGCACCCAGTCAGTGTTCCAGGTTTCTATTTGTGCGATCGGAACACGCAGAGTCCACTACGGCCTGGCGTCTTTCCCTCCCGACTCAGAGAAATTCTTGGCCTCTTATCTGAGATTGTCTTTGCTCCTTCCCTTTGTAATATCAGCTTGATGTTTTCCGGCCTCTGAAGGCTCCATCTAGACCCTGGACCGGCCCATGTTGTACCCTTAGCTGCCCTCTCGGCACCTGCAGCTGGTGGCCTTGTCCCGTGGCCGGCCAGTGCTGTGACGAAGCCCGCGATTTCTCAACAGGCCGAGAGGCACAGGGGTGGCAGGAGGGGCTGGGAAAGTGGGGCCTGGATGGCCAGGAGCCCAGGCCATCTTCCCAAGTGTCTGGCTAGATAGCTACTGACATGCCTGGCATCTCCTCTTTGCAAGTACACATGCGTACTTGTGAATGTGTGACTATAAAGAGATTCTTTGTTATTAAATCTTATGCTCATTAAGTGAATATGCCACTTATGGAATTTCCATGGAGCAGTGGCATTTCTTTTTTTTTATTTTATTTTAAACCAAGAACATGTATTGGTACATTCTACATATAATGGTCACATTCATTACACTTATTCTGTACCTATACATGATGCATCTTGGTTCTCCCCCCTCTCCCCCACCCCTCCCCTCTGCTTCCTCCCTCCCTATTTACAGCAGGTTCATTCATCATTTTTCATATTTTCCCTTTTCCTTCTCTTTCCCCTGTTGCCTTTCTGCTTTTCCCCTTCTTTCTTTCTAGTACTCCTCTCCTGGAGCAGTGGCATTTCTATGGGGTCCAAAGATATTCATTCATGCATTTATTCACTCAGCAAACACTTTTTGAGAGCTTCCATTGTCCGGGTATTGAGATGCAGTAATGAGGAGCAGACATGGCCCTCCCCCCTCAAAGCTTCAGAGGAAAGGGCCAAAATCACTGTCTCCTGATGCCTAGAGAGGGAGCTAAGAGTGACTTCAATCTCAGTCACTTTGTCCCTGGGACAAGGTACCAGGCACCAGGAACTCCAAGGAACAGGAGTTTATTTTGGCTTGGTTACAGCCCATGGTTGGCTGGCTACATGGCAGAGGGGTAAGTCATGGAGACCGTGGAGCACAGTGAGAGATAGGAGGAGCCAGGGACAGGAATGTACCCTTCCAGGCCACGCCAGGGACACCCCTTCCAACTAGGCCCTGCCTTCCAACAGCACCTTCAGCTGTAGACTGATCCAGTGGATTAACCCACCGAGGAGTACAGCATCCCCACGATCCACTCACCCTCTAAAAGTCCCACCTCAGAACACACGAGACTTTTGGTGAGGCATTCTCCATGTAAACCATAAATGGTGGACCAGCTGGCATCTGACTGCAGCTCTGACATCAGCTGATGATGCCCGGCACTCTGGAGGAGGCGTTCAGACATAGTTATGGAGACAGGGCTGTGCTTCGGGTAGCAATCGGTCAGAAAGTCCTTTCATCGACCTGGACATTCACTCATTCTACGGCACAGTGATAAGGAGATTCCATGCTTTTAATTACGGAAAGTCGTGTTGCAGAGATGGCGGGAGGGTGTGCACATGACAGACCCTGCCTTGGGTTTCCATCCACAGCAGGGCTCGCTCATGAGTCATTGCAAAGAAGCTGGGGGGACACTCAAGTTATAACAATGCTTTGGTCTTTATCCTTAGAATTGGGAAGGGGTAGATGGTTCAACGTTTCCATCTAGATTTCAATTTTTAGGTCCCTGTAACATTTTCTCCACTGTGAAGAAATTGTTCTGTGTAAGAATAAATAAATACCAGGCCGGGGAGTTGGCAGGTGCTCAGTTTTGTCTTATTTCTGTGGATGAAAATCTGTTGGGGAGTGTTACCAAAATCTGTGCTCATTCTTCTTTCTGTTCTTCCTTTTTTTCAGATTTCTTTCAACCCCCAAGGGAACCGTCTTCTGACGGGCAGCTCTGACAAAACAGCTCGAATCTGGGATGCTCACACTGGCCAGTGTCTGCAAGTTCTTGAGGGGCACATGGATGAAATCTTTTCATGCGCTTTCAACTACAAAGGCAACATAGTCATTACAGGTAGGGGAAGTACTCAGCACAAACCCCTGCTACCACCAGGGTCCCTGTCTCGTTTCAGCCTTTCGTTCTGTCCCCATTATTTAAGTTTAACTGCATCAGGATCCACAGGAATGAGTGCTGTTCTCTCTGTGAGATCTTATGAGTTTTGAGTTTTAGTTACTGTAGATAAGGTAGCAATTTGAGAGCCAGCCTTGTGGTTTGGTGCATTTCCCCAGTCTTTCGTGGACTGGAAGATTAATATTCTGTTGATGTCTGTAAGTGGCAGTAACCAAAACAAATCAGGACCAGTATTCTCCACAGTTGGTTTCGAGATTGAGCAGCTAAGTTGCTTTCTCTATAGATCTGTAGATATTTCCTGCTAAAGTGCTAATATTTGGGGAACATTTTTCCTACCATTAGGTACTTATTATGAATTATTCATAGTAACAACATTTTATAGTAAAACGATGTAGAGCAGGTTAATTTGCACTGTAAAGGAGAGACCAACAGGCCATGTCATGGAAGCCTGGTGTCTCTAGAGAGGGCTTGGCAAGGAGTAGGGTTCTGCCGGGATAGTGCGGGGTAGTGACACCCTAGGCATGCAGAGAAAATCGGATCTGCTGGTCCTCACTGATTTTCATGGTGTTGAGTAAATTTAAAAGTTGTCAGAGTCATCTAAGGAGTTCCGTGTTCTACAATCAAGTTTGGTGTCATCTATTAGCTGATTAAGTGTCTTCCTAGTCCTACCACTCCAAGGGTGTGAGAATTATTCCCCTGACCCTTAATTATGGGTGAGTTCTAAAATTACAGGCTACTTTCACTGGGCTTATGATTTTCCAATGTTAACTAAAATGGAGGTACTTTTAAAACACTAGCCTGATCACTCATATATTTTATTCTAAACACACTGTCCCTTCCTTTCCCATGATGGCAGTGCCGTGGGCGCAACTGGAGGAGGAATGCAGGCTGGCTTCCCTCGCACCACGCACCCTGCGAGGCTGGCTCTTCCCTCCGCCAGATTCGCAGCAGACCCCGGAGAGTTAGGAAGGGATGTTAGTGGCCTGCGCCTTGTTTAAGTTCTGGCACTAAATTCCTGAGGTCTTTTAAGATACCTTTGATTTTTTAGTGTGTTGCAAAGCATCAAGTGCCAGATTACTGGGTGACAGAGCTTCTTAGAATGAGGTGACACTTCTGTCTTGCCACCAGCAGAGCAGTCTCTGTATTTGAATTTATCTGTCCTACGTTCCGGGGTACCCTGGTGCGATGAATTACACGCATTTTTTAAGGGGGTGCCGGGGTTAGTTTATAATCACAAATTGGCAGAAAAGCAGCCATGGTGGTCTTTATGTTTTTTTAAATGTGAAGTGTGTTTAAAACATGGGCCACCTGGTTCGTACGGACTTTCCAAATTCCCACAGCCCTCTGCCCTCTTACTCTTATACTGAGGCTGTGTTTTTGGTCTCTGAGGGTGAGAGAGCCAGAAACGTCCACTGACAGTGAGAAAAACCTGTTGACATTGTGAAGCGTTCCCAGGTGGAATGTCCCACCTCCTCTAAGCTTGTCGTGGAAGCCGGAGATGCTCAGGTTTACCGCATTCCCTCTTGGGGGCGATGTGTGAGGGAGGACCCAGGGGATGGCTGGAGTGGTTGCGTCTTCTCCAGTTCCATGACGCCATGAATCATTTGTTTTTATTAGGCAGCAAGGACAACACCTGCAGGATATGGTGCTGACTGAAGAAGCCTGCTGGGGAGTAGACTTACAAGCAACTGTGACCAAGATCTTGAACCTCCCACGCGACAAGCAAGCTATTTTCATATTTTGTGAGCTTTCTCTTTTTATACGAGCACTCTATCCTTCTTCACAAATTTGACCATTAAAACTGGTGAAGTTTTATCATTTCTTGATATTATTTGGTAGGGATGATTTCATAATATTTAGGGAAGGCCACTAATTATTTCAGTTGTGTTTTATTTTAATAGCATCATGAGTAAAAACAGAATGATTTAACTATATGTCTGCTAGATTCTAGTTTTAAGACTACTATTATAATTTCTCCTGAATAAAGTTTTCTTCTGAGAAAATTTCTTATGAATTGGATATCTGTTATATGTTTTTTGGATGATACTAAAATAAAATGGTGATTTTTAAAATAGCAAATATATTCTAGATTGATGGAGGGCTGAAAAAAGTGTAAGTAGGTTTATCTCTCAGCAAAAGTTAAACAGAAGAGACGTTCCAACTACTGAATTTAAAAATCAAATGAAGTATGAGAGAAAATAACCAAACATCAGTCTGAGTATTGCTGGAATATTAAAAAGTATTTTTTTAAAAGATTGTAAAACTGCTGAACTGCAGATTAAAAATTAATGTTGAAGTGAAAACATGAGCTAAAACTAATGATGCCTACATTTAAAACAAGAAAATGCCTGAGAACTTTACAGAATCATTTTCATTCTTTTTTAAAAGCTTTGTTGAGATACAATTGATAAACTAAAAATAGTATGTAATATTGTATACAATTTGACGTGTTTGGACATGTGTATATTCTTGGGACACCACTATCATATCAGGGTGCCAACGTATCTATCACCTCTAATAAACAATTTTAGTTCTTTTTGGTGATCAGAATATGTAACATAAGATCTAGCCTTAAAGTGTAGAATATTTTATCGTTAACTATACGAACAATGCTGTATTGCATATTTCTACTACTCATTTTCTTTAGTACAAGTAGTAACCTGTAATCTCATTGTTAATCTGTCACGAGAAACAGTTTTCCAATAAATTACCTTCCTATCATATTACTTCTTTCTTAAATAGAAGAAACTCCAACATTTATGTATTGTATAGTTCACAAGATTTTCGCATAAATCAGTTCACTTAGTAAGTGGGAAGTATAACCCAAATTTACCGACGGTAACACACGTTTGGAAGTTTGTTTAACTTTGAGTCTTTTGCCACTCGCCCTGCCTTCGCCTTTCTTTCCCTCAGGAACACCTGAGTTCCTGTAAGAAATTCACAGGATGCGTATGGACTTAAGCTATGGAGGGAACACTGATAAGGTTGTAGTTCCCTAAATTACATGTCAGTCAAAATCACCAGTTTGTCTCTAGTACTACATTTCCTTGTGTGTTTGGAGATTCAGAGTGTGTTATTTAGAAGCTTTAAAATGAGTTTGTGACTAATTTGTGCAAGAGATGGGAATTCTAGAGAAGTTATCTGGAAGCTATAAGTACAGTGAAGGTGAAGATGCTGTTTGCTTTGCCTTTTGGGAAATGTTGAATGTGGAGCTTTGAACGAAATGGTCTCTGCTACTCCTTTCTTGGGCTAATCAAATACTTGTCAGAGCATGTCAGATGTCCACGGGTTTTACTGAACAATGAAGAGAACATTACTCCCTCTGATGACAAGCGGAACATGTTGCTTGCACACTTCTGTTTGTTCTCTTACCTCAGCAGGTGGCAGTGTTTATTTTTTGGCAGATAAGTTCTTGTTTTTCTTACAGCTACAAATGAAGAATATGAAGAGTAAACGTTATATTCTATAGTGCGTCCCTCACAGATCGGGGTTATGTGGGGACGTAGAACAGTGTTCAGATTGTGGCATAGTTGAAAGCTTAGGGCCATCTTGGCAGACCTGGGCAAATGAAGTGTCTCATTGATTCTCCTGCACTACAGAGACGTTTTGCCATCTATTCAAGAGGACACAGGCCAGTAAGGTGAATAAGAGATAGTTCCCTTTTTCCATATAAGTCCCTCTGCTGGAAACCAGCTTATGATAATTTTATAATGATGTAGTCTATCAAGGAATCCAACACTCATTTATGTCTTTTAATACTAATATTTGATCAGAATAAATATAAATTATTTCAATATTTTAATAAAGTTTATCATAACTTCAGTGGACTAAGAGTGTAAGTACTATGAATACTCTGAAATTTATTATTTTCATGTAACTAAACCAAAAGAGTTAAACTGGTTTAGTTCTCAAAGACAAAAGTAAATCTGTGACCAAATTAAAAATCTGCTTTTCATAAGCTGCAGCAAAAGATGTCATCTGCTGTCACTTTCTTTTCAGCAGATCGGAGGTTCAAAGGAGAGCCAGTTTTATCAGGAAGCGGGGTAAAATGAGACCCTCGGAAGCAGGCCAGCCGACTTCAAGTCCACGTGGCTGTCTGTGACTGGCTGTGAGGAGACGAGACAGTAGTTCGGGGACTTCAAAAAAGGGTTTCTCAATAGGAGGAGTGTGTATGTGTGTGTGTGTGCGCGCGCGCATATGCCCATTTCTGAGACCAAGAGGTCAGGGGTTGCTTTTTTTTCCTCATCAAACTTTCATAAGAGTCCTTGTTCTGGGAGAGGGACAGCTGCCAATGACAGCTAGTTACTCATAAGCAACAATATTTGGGGGATTGAAAGTATGGATTCTGAGGTTGGGGAGTTAGCTCAAGTGGTAGAGCGCTTGTCCAGCAAGCGCAAGGCCCTGAGTTCCATCCCCAGCACCGGTCTCTCCTGTCCCCCCAAAAAGAAAATATGGACTCTGGGATCAGAATGCCTGTTTTAATATCCTGCTCCACCACTTTTTGACTCTGGGACCTTGACAATTCAAACACTTCATGAAGGAGTTACTTTTTTTTATAAATTGGAACTAATAATAGTATGGGGGGAATTTGTGAGGATTAAATGAATTAATAGATACATGAAGAGCCTGGTATATAGTAAGCACTCAATTAATGGTAGCTAGTATTTTTAGACACTATATAAGTGGCTTGGATTTAATAGATTTAAGACCTAGGAAATAATCTGCATATTTCAGGCAGATTTTCTCATAAATATATTATGTCTTAGAACATCCCTGCTATGAAGTGTTCCAAGTCACCTTTTCCTCAGAAAGAAAAGGAAGTTTAAAGAAATGCAGTATATCAAGTGCTCATCTCTCATGAATTCTTATGTATTCAGGGATATGAATAAGATCTTGGTTCATCTTAACAAACATGTGTTGTTCATAAGTCTTAATCAGCCCAGTTTCTCAGTACCTTTCCCCCTGAAGCTCTGTGCTTCCAAGCAAGACATGAAGCCTCTTCTAGCCTACACTGCAGTGGAAATCATTGTTGATGAAGAGGGAGCTATAAATACCACTAATTAAACTGAATTTCAAAATTCTTCTTGAAACTCTTCCCCCCTTAAGATGGTAAAATATTTTTATTAGAAAAATTAGAATTCATCAAATACTTTAAAATACTGTATCTCGAAAAGGTAGAAACATTCCCTGGGGTGTTCTGATGTGCTTATTCAGATTTCAGTGGTCCATGCCCACTGGAGGGGTTGACGGCTGCCCTCACATCTGAACTGTGATTGCTTGCCATGCCCATTGGAGAAGCCAGTGGGCTCCAGGACAGGCAGCTCCCGCCACATTCCCGTAGGCACCTCCGGCACATGGTCCTTCCGCATTTAGGGTTTTGTTTCAGGCCAAATGTTTGAGGGTCTCCCATAAAGGAACAGTTTGTGATGTGGCCCCGGTTTATATTTTATTTTCTACCTATAAGCTTTGTTATTCGTGGGTATTTCTAGGACACACTTTTTCATCTTTCATTATGGAGATAGCAATCCCAGGGGGAATGCCTGAATTTCTGCTTAATTCAAATGTGGTTTTTCTCTGTTTTCCCAAAGGATCGTATATTGCAGGACTGGTGGATGATACCAGTCATTTTCCCCCAGGCAAGAATAGGCATGTTTTCTAGATGTGCTTGAGGCAAAAGGACAAGTACAATTCTTTTCTAGGCCAGAGACTTTTCAACAGGAAGTCGGTTCACAGTTATAGGGCTCTTGGGTTATTACCATGAATAAGCAATAAGGTGAAATCATATGAATTGCCAATTTAGATAAATTTTGACTTTACAGAAAGTCATTTCACATGGTTCAACTTAATACGTTGCTGTCTTGGTGCAGGGTGAGAGATTTACTGGCCAGGTTCCTCCTTGGGCAGACGCCCCCCGCCCCCCGTTACTGCAGCCCGGCGCAGAGGCAGGTGGCAGTATTCAAACAAGGCTGCAGGGATCCTGACAGAGCTGATCAAAAGAGAAAAGCACATGGCGCGGTGTGTGGAGTGAGCAGGGGCTTTGGAAAAGACTGTTCACCTCGTCATTCTGTTCTCTATGAACACACTATTTCACCTTTCTGAATTCTTTCCTCATTTGTAAAATGGAAATATAAGAATAGAATGAAATGAGATTATACTCCTGAAGAAACAGTAGTTCCATGCCTGTGGTATAGATGAGGGTCATAAATGCCTTTGGCCCTCCCTTTCTCTGTTGAGAATGTGCATTTCAAGGTTGGAATAACACTGACTTGTGTGCTGGGAAAGATGATCTGTGTGAATTATCCTTCTCCAGCGTGCAGAGGGAGCCCCTTTGCTTCTCTGACTCACTCAGGTTTTTCTGACTCCCTTCAGCAAAGCAGGTGGCCTGAATTTAGAACAACATCAGCTGCTTTCTCAAGCATTTGAGCTGATGTTTACAAGCACTAATCAAAACTTTCAGCATTGGCTGTATGTGAAAGTTTTGTTTTAATCTCTTAAATATCTATAGGATCTTTGTCTTACATTTGGTCTGAAGGGAGAGAAGAACATACATGTGCTTGTGTGCATATGTGTGTGTGAGTGCATGCATGTGTGTGTGTGCATTCGTGAATATGTGTGTGTATGCAAAATCAAGCGTCTTTAGGGGGAAGTCTTAGTTGCTACAAAATAATATGCTATAAGGTACATAGATAATTTGAATGTATTGTGTTAATAGAGTCAACCTTCAATTATGATCAGTCTAACAAGGTGAGGAATGTCATGTTAGGTGTTCATAGAATCCATTAGCGAAAGAAGTTCAAATTTCCCATTCTTAATGTCCCAAGACACCTGAATTTAATCTGCATTTCCTAACTAATCTTTCCCATTCCCATATATGCTTAGTGTTATGGATTAAATAATGTCCCTTTTAAATTCACATCCTGAAGCCCTAATTCTCAGCATCTCAAAATGTAATCATATTTTCAGATAGCGTCCTTAAAGAGATAAAGTTAACATGCGGCCATTATGCTGGCCATAATCCCGTATGAACATGTCTGTATAAGGCGGAAAAGACACCAAGCATGTGGGCATGAAGAATAAAGACTGTGTGAGGATGCGACGAGAAGGATTCCACCTGCAAGCTAGTGAGAGAGACCTCAGAAGAAACCAATTGTGTGGGCTCCTTTATTTTTTAGACCTCCAGTCTCCAGTAAAAATAAGTTTCAGTTATTTAAGACACCAGTCTGCATTTTGTCATGGCAGCTCCAACAAATTGGTACAGCACAAAAGTAGGCTGTTCACTAGTCTCAAAATGTGCCAGGCTTTCCTTTGTTTATAGTTCGACTTTCATCTACTTACTCCAAAATTACTTTTCCTGTATTTACAACTGGGCCATTTTACTCCCTGCATGTTTTATGATTTACCCTAGATAATGAGGTTTCTCTTGAACTCTTTTTGAGTTTCTCCTACCCGTTTTTATACCTCTGAAATGAAGAAGATAGTCCTTGCAAATCCCACTCAGCCATAGTTTATTAATCATGCTCTCCTTGAGAATGTAGACTGGATTTTCCAAAAGTTGGATTGGGGATGGAAAAGATGAAGGAACTATGGGCCACTGGAGGTAACTGTGGTTTGTTTTTAGAAGGAAAGTGGATTATCTGTGATTATAGATTGATGAGATGGTCCTAATGGGGAAAGAAATGCTGAAGAATTAGAATAAAATTCATGTTTTCTGGAATCGAGAGCTAAAGGAGACAGAAATGATCAAAGGGCAGAGAGAGGAAGAAGGAGAAACAGCTCATGTTCTGGGACTGGGGTACCTGGGACAACACGAGGAACAGAGCAGTCTTGCTAAATGTATAGTTTATTTCTAAAATCACTAAGAATATGAGCTCTGGGGCCAGACTCCTGGATGCCTCCACCTATTACACTAGGGCTGTGACTTGGATGGATTTTTATCTTGTTCAGTCTTAATGTTCCCTTATCTACAAAGGGCAAAAATCATTGCTGTTATCAAAGAAATAAGTGTGTGAAGTACTTAGTAGAGAACCTAACGAAAGTAATGTTAGCAGTAATTCTTATTACCGTTGTCAATACCTTCCAGACAAAGACTACCAGGAACCTGCCTGCAGTTAAACGAATTGGATGGCTTGCTGCTTGAAGAGAGAATGGCTTCCCACAGGAACCGTGGGGCATCTCAGAGAACATCGGCAAGGATTTATTATGAGATTTGGCACATGTTAAGTTATTTTGGGGAGGGTTTGGGGACTTTGCTCTTTGCTGTTGATTGGATGATGTATGAAGCTAAAACTACCTATCAGAACTCTACCTTCATACATTTTATCCACAGGGAAAGCAGGGTAGAGCTGTGCTTGGTAAAGGAGTAGATGCCACTTACGTTACCCAGGAGAGGGGACATTCAGTCATTTTTGTGTCTTGGACATTGTTCGTGTTGCCTCTGTTCAGACATGACTATAAAGTGGCCTTGTTTTTTTTTTTAATCTTGATCTGTCATGGTCACAGAGTAGCCTTGTTTGCGTTAATGGTTTTTGAAGTTGCTTATTTATAACTGGAGAATACCACGGCTTTCCTCTGACGATCAGGCCAGTAGCAACAAGACCTGGCTGATTGAAGCCTGATGACCTTCAGGTCTATAAGCCATCTTCTGGGAGTGTGGTACTTAAGGACTGAGATGGACACTAACATTTTCTTTTGGATAGTCACTGAAGAGAGTCACAAAGGGTCGATGAGCAACATCGAGGGTCCAGCCGAGGGTGGGTATTGTAGTCACTGGCGATACAATTGTAGGGTTTTCTTCCATAATGCTTGGCTATGTAGTGTAGGAGTAGAGAAGGTTCTGTTCTCATATTGGCCCTGGCCTGGGAGTTAATGGAGAGACCAGGCCAGAAAGACAGGAGTTCAGCGTGGGGAGTCATGGGAATGGCTGTCTGGCTTCCCTGTGATGAAGCGGGCCATGCAAATAAAGACAGAGACTAACCACCTAGAAAAGAAGAGGCTGTCTTTTAGAGGACTTCTGGAGTAGTCTCATCTGCTCATCTCTCATCTCCTCTCATCTCTTGGGTGAGGAGATCTTTGGCCAGAAAGAGTTGAGGGCACTAGCAATAAGGAGGCTGGAGAAGAACTGAAAATCCGTACGGCAAGGTGGGCCTGGCACACTGAATGGGAATTCTCCCTGGGCCACTTTGCATTTGTTAGATAGTCTGCTTCTTTTAAAACAAGATGCAGGCAAGGCGACAAATGCTGCTGCCCCCGACTACTGTGACCCTCTCCTTTTCCTCTTCTGATAGATGTCGTGCTCTCACTCTCCATTTTGAGAATGTGCCCCACCTCAAGTGCCTTTTGGAACTGCCAGTGCTGCTGCCTCGGGTGAAGCGGCTTCACTGTTACCCGAATGTTTCTCAGAGATTTTTAGGATAGTGCACTTTTATTTTCTTTCCTTCCCCCAGGACTCTGGCACAAGTTCATGGAGGAGAGACGAGGTCAGAGAACAACCTGGCAAATGCGCCTCTAGTTTCACAGAAGTCCGCTTCCTTTATTAGGGACGTACCATTTTTGAAATAATCCTTAAAACCCTTTGAAGGTGCACTGGGACCTGTAACCTGAGAGTAGTCCTTGTCTTTGAAGCATTGCAGGTGAGTAGACATACAAAACCGACCGTCACAGGGAAGAACATCTGACGACCTGTGCTGAAGTATCGCACATTTCAGGAAAGAGACAAATCTATTTTCTATAGACTGAAAAGTCAATATACAGCGAACTTGGTTAAATTCTATGGAGAATCAGCAATGGTGTTTTCAGACCGCTTCCCTGGTTGGATAAATGCCGCTGGCCAGCACCTCCCCGTATATCCTGGGTCTGAACAGCTCTGAAGAATGGCGGCTTACTGGGGAAAGGGAGATCCGGCTGTCCCGAGGCCCAGGCTGACTCACCAGGGACGTGCCCAGCTCCTGCTAGCCACACAGCTGCTGTGTGTGGCATCCCCACCTCATAAGGGGCTCACCTGGGAGAGACTTCCACAGGGTGGTCTCTCCGTGAAACCTTTCTCCAGGAAATGAGCAGAATGAGAACATTTTTATAGCAGAGTGCCTGGGAGGGCAGACTCATCTTTATTCAGAAGCTACATTTTCATTGGTGTCAAGATACCTGCTTTCTATTTAGAGTTCATTGGTTGAAAAATTAGATGCGCATACTAGATTGTTCCAACTATATTTAAGAGTTGTCCACCAGCTAAAATGAGTACCAAATACTATAATTATTTTCTCTAACAGTTGCACCCACTTTAACAAGCCTGGTTTACCTTTCTAAGGACCTGATTTGACTTTGATACAAATCATTTGTTTGAAACTGCATTTGTTCAGGTTAAGTACACTCATTAATTCTTACATCCACTCTGTATTAGTAACATGAAATTAATAACTAAAATTAAAACTCCAGTCACACTGGCCACATGGCAAATACTCAGTAGCCATATGTGAATAAGGGCTACTGTGTTGGCCATTGCAGGTACAGAAGATGTCACCTCTGTGTTATGCAATCAGATGTATTTACAGAAGTTGCTCTGTAGTCACATCAAGGTCATGGCCAAGCTCAGGGCTGGTAACATTTGCCTTGTCTCTAACTGGCTTGGAGTTGCACACTTTATGGTTATGCTCACACTAGTATGGTTGAGCCGGGGAGCTGCCATGCTTCTTGCCATTTCAGCTGGTGCCTTTCTGTGTGAAACACTCAAGGATTTTCTGAGTGGTTGCTAATTTCATACTCTACTTATTTATCACTCCAAAATAATGTTTGAAACTTGTTTCACTTTGAGTGAATTTTTAAAAATATATATTCAATGAGAATAAAGACTGAAATATACATTAACTGTCCAATGTACTACCTGAGTTTATAGACTCGCTCCTAGAGTTTGGGTCTTCAGTGTGCCCCTGAAGAGCCATGTGATAAAGGGTTTCTGTTCAGGGTAACATCACAGGGAGCTGGTAGAGCTTTTTGGCGGTGGGGAGACCTTCACGTCACTGGGGATGCAAGACCCTGGTTTCTTACCCTCTCTCTTGCTTCCTGGCTATCAGGTGAGCATTTTTGCTCTGCCACACGCTTCTGCCATGATGTGCTGCCTCACCAAAAGAAATGGGGCCACTTGATCATATACTGAAACTTCTAAATCTGTGAATCAAACCAACCCTTTTCTCATTTTGATTTTCACAGCTGTTTGATATAGTAACAGGAAGCTAACATTCTCATCTGTATAAATTCAGCTTCACTAATTCTGAAATGATATGACTTGAAAGCAATTTAAAGCAAGATCAATGAAGTGATTTAGGCAATTTTTCAACTTACGCCCGATTTTATTTTTTGACTTAGTTCATGGCTCTTCCAACTCTCAGAATTCTACAATGTAATGATTTTAGAAATATGTCAGAGAGGCTCAATGTAAATTCAAATAAACTTCAAGTTTGAGATGGCTTGTTTTCCATATATAGATTGATAAGATTTTGAATTTTAAGTAGAGTTTTAATACTTAGCCCCAACAAAAGCACAAAGGCAAAATGCTGTGTGGGAATGCATTTCTTGAACGAAATGGTCCTAAATTATATTAGCAATCTCTTTTGATAAATCTTCAGCCACTGTGTATGTTGGTAAAAGATCAACCAGCAGGCTGACGGTAATTTTGTCTGGGCTGAAATCTTCAGTTTTAAAATAAGGAAGACAGATGAATAATAGGATTTTCTGACATAATCTATTCTGGCCAATGAACACTGACATACCCCTGCTAGAAAATGGTTCTTTGTGCTCAGTTCTTCTTATGAAACTACATAGTTCAAAGCATGTTAAGTAAAATAAACAGACACACAAGCTTACATATTGCATGGTTTCTCTTACAGGAGAAACCCAGCATATAAATAAAGAGCAAAAGAAAAGATAACGGGAAATAAAGAGCTGGAGCTTTCTCAAATGTGAACTGGATCAAGGGATGGAGGTGGGAAGGGATGAAGGGGAAGAAGAAGAAAACAGGATGTGTTATGCACACCAACCAACTCCCCACAAGAAGCATACACATTATGTACTATAAAATGTACTAATAAAAGAAGTAATACGAAAAATCTGAAGTAATCTGAAAAAATGATAGAGTTACACACTATCATTTCTTCTGTCATAATTCTATGTGGATCATTTTATATTAAATAGCTAGAATATCTTCATAGGAAATGTGAACATTACATATGCACATGCACATATACCATCTAATTATAAAATCAAAGTAGATACAGTGCTACCTCAGTTCACGAATTTAATCTGCTCCATGATTTTGGAAAAGATATCCATGTTTGTGTTTGTGCAGGAAAGATGGCTGTGATCATGTGTGTCACCCAATGGAGAGTTTGCAAACAAAAACAAAATTTTGCCACTTTTGTTTGTGAACAAAAGCTTTCATGAATTGAGATACCACTGTAAATAGACGGAAAAAAGGTAAAAAGAACTTCGTATATATTTAATGTATTGAGACATTTGTTCATAGACTGAACTCTGAGTATTGTAGTTATTTGCTCATAATATGATTTTCTGGGGAACAGGGATCTTATCTATAGCTTTGATGTTCCCAGGATGTTTGGGTGCAATAATGCTTACTAAGTGTTTGCTTAGCACTTAAAATGGCATTCAAGTTGTACATCTCAGGCAGGCAGGTTCATCTTCCAAGCGTTATGCTCTCCTTACAATGTCTTTACAAGATATTTTACATGAAGTCAACACTTCTTACGGTTTTTGCCTGGGCCAGATTATCTCTAGATTTTTTTCATCCTTGCTTTTATTGAAATGTGGAAAAGAGAGATCACTCATCATTTCTCTCCCTCTTTCTTTTCTTTCTTTTTTTTTTTTTTTTGGTCAGAAAAGGGTCATCAAATGGCAGGCTTTAACTAACACAGTTTTCTCCTTTATTGGAATAATTGATGAGACTCAAACTTCACTAGACAGATGCTTTCATAAGAGTTATTGTTTTCCATGAAAGAAAATACGTTTGTAGATGCTTAATACCAAGGGATTTGGAGCCAGTGGGAAGCTAAAATCTCCCCCGCTGATAGTTTAAAGCTGCTTTGAAAACACATGAAAGATGTATGAAGGCAGCCTGTCTGACATCGTAAAGATCTTTTTCGTATTAAACTGTCCCTACTGTATGGAAATTCCAGAGCCAGCAACACTCACAAGTGCAACCGAGTGTACGTTTTGCCTCAACCCACATTAACAATTTCTGACATATAAAAAATTCATTGTTCTCTGAGTTCAGAGCTTAGTTAATTGAGGGCATCTGGAGAGGTTAATTTGAAAGAGTACCTTTTGGTATTTAAAGCAGATTCTGTTTTTAGACTTACTGTGTTGATGCTAGTCAAACACCAGCATGTGGAACTGCTGAGATTAAATAAATGCACTCTTATCCTAGGAAGATCCACTTTGAGGAACATAATTTCCTAAGTGATTATTAATAAATGCACCTAAGCTGGTCTGAATGAAAATATAGAGGAATTTATATTAATATTATGGCATTTATGTCTTCTCTAAATGATAAAATGTGTTTATCAATTATTCTCACCACATGCATATAAAGAGAATCTGAGAATGACTTACTTTGGGGATATGGAAGAAATACTTTCTCCCTTGGTTATTAAATAAGAACAAAATTTATTAGTTAATTATTCCAAGCCTGTTTACTGCAACTTCAGAATAATCAGCACTCCTGGCCTAGAGCATCAGTTGTCTAAAAATGGATTGAGAACTAAGAGAACCTACATTTCTATTGATTTGAGTTCCTAGGCAATAGCGATGTTGATTTTCAGAACATCTTGTCTCTAAATAGTTCAGATTTTCTGTCACCATAATCTGGACTGGCTAAAGTTTTAATTTAGAATTTTAAAATTAAGTTGCTGATACTGAGGAAAGGGAGAAGAAAAGAACATTTACTTTTATTATTAAATGTCACTATGTAGCAAGAGATTTTAAAGGTTATCACTTTTAAATGTTGTGAACTATCTGGAATTTAAGAAATTAACTGACACAAAACAACCCAGAGCACAGTTTTGAATGAAATGACTCCTTAAAGGGGATGGGGATTTAGCTCAATGGTTAAGAGTGCTTGCCTGGCAAGCACAAGGCCCTGAGTTCAATCCCCAGCACCAGAAAAAAAAAATAATAAAAGAATCATGTACACTTTCTAACATACCATGTTACCTCCATTAGTTAACAATTAATGTGTTATTTTGAAAATTAATGTATATAACCTTTAGATGCTAAGAAGTTAAAAACATACATTGGTCAATATCTATATAGCTCTTTTCTGTTTATACTTTTTATTATAATTCTATAACTTTTGGAGGTTAGGATCAGTGTTTTATGTTACTGCTCTCTGCCACAGCCATGCTTATAACCATCACATAACATCTTAATGGTATCTGTCTGATAGACTGACTAGTTAAGTATGGTCATTAATCCTTCGCATTTGTCAGCTCTTGTGTCCAAATAACATCGATATTAATAGTGGGTGACTCGCTTACCACCGTAAACTCATTTTCCTCTGTACCCTCAAGGACCTCCATTAGGAATCTCTTCCAATCATTCCTAGAGGTCCCCGGAAGTATTCACTTTAGCACAGTTTGCTGGTGGTGTTAGGTCTAGAACTGCCTCCAACAGTCATGCACCCACTTTTGTGGTCAAGGAAATAGAGCGCAATAACTGTTTTCAGCTGGTCCCGGGCCAACCCCTTGAGACTATGAAGGCATGCAACTCCCTGTAAATGAACAGATATAAAATGGAAACACAGAGTCATGGGAGGGGACAGATAGATTCTGCCAGAAGAGCTGCTTCCAAGTGTCCATGATAGGAGAATGTGAATTAGAAGTGGAGAAACAACTTGCATAAGATTCCACAAGATCATGTGTCATTCGGGGGAAAACGACTGCAGTCAATGACACCTAACGTCCTTGGCCCTTGGACCTGCAGGAACAGACTGCTATGTCATACTAAAAGGCGACTGCTTCATTGTTTCACTGTGGACATTCTTTCAAAATAAAGCAGACACCTGTATTCTTATGGAGCTGAGATATGGGACTGGGAAAAATACAGAAAATCGGAGCGTACAACTATAGAAGCGTTAGATAAAAGTTTCATTCTTAAAATTCTTATTGTTCCCCAAGAGCTTAGAAACTAGGCTTGAAGCTGAAGTTAACCACCCTCAACTATCAGCTCTACTAATAGGTCCACGAACTTGACACTTGAAAGCTTCCCTCGAGAATCACCTGTCAAGAACATGCTTTACCCAAAGATAAATAGGTTTATAAATATTTCAGCCAGCTCTAACTTTGTTTCTGTAGACTCAGATGTCATTTTTCAAGCAGGCATCACTTAGAGTGACCTTTCAAAGTAGAGTCAAGAATTCAGGAATCACATTGGTGTGTATCTCGGACAGCCTCCAGTAGCTTATAAAGTTTGCTTGTGAATGTTGTCGATTGAATACTTAGAACACAGTCATGAAGGTATGTTTGTTATTTTAGTTCATTAGTACACGTGTGTAGTACATAATGTTTACATTCCTTGTGTGGAGTTGATACATGTACATGACACATCTTAATTCCTTTTCTTTTTCATCTCTTCTCTCCCTCCACTTCCATCCATCTCTTGATCCCCTTGCCCTTTGAAAATGATCTTCTCCTTACTTCCCATATTACAGAGAGGTTCGTAGCAGCACAATTCATGTTTATACCAGCACATTTCATCTTCAATCTTGAAAGCAGCCTAAATGTCCATCAACAGACAAATAGATGAAGAAAATGTAGTATTTACACACCATGGAACACTACTCTGCCACACAGCAAGGTAAACTTCAGTCATTTGTAGGAAAATGGATGCACTATGAGACCGTAATGTTAAGTGAAATAAATCAGCACGCAAGCTTAAATATTGCATGATTTCTCTTATGTGAGAAAGACAGAGTAAAAGTGAAGGTATGTGGATGCACCTTTTACATAAGGATAAACTGAGGCTCTGAAGGGTCATTCACTTTCTGAGCACACCTGGGTGGTCCACAATAATTGGGACTCGAGCCTGCACCCTCTACCCCAAGGCCAGCACTCCTGTGCCAGAAACCTTCTTCCTTCCTCTATTAATAAAGCAACTATCAATAGAAGCGTTTCATTCACCCAAACATAACTGGAATCACAGACTCCACACCGTGTTTTAAACCAGAACTACAGTACTAGTGTTGTGGTTTGCATCTGAAATGTCTCCCAAAGCTGCAGGTGCTCGGAGTCAGGGCTTGTGGAAGGTGACTGGACTCTGGGGTGCCACAGCTGACTTGCTGTTTGGAGGTGGGGTCTGGTGACAGGCAGGTCTCTTGGAGGTCTGAGCTGGAGGGTACACCTCCATCCCAGGTCCTCTGTTCTCTCTGCTTTCTGGCCACCATGGAGCGAGCTGCTTTCCTCACCAGTCCTGTGCATCGTGCTGCTTCTGAGACAGGCCACAAACACCTGACCCCCATGTTCCCTGCAGGGTGAAGGGTACTGAGGCTTGTCCAGCAACTGTTGTGCCCCTTCTCCTGACCTCCTCATCCCCACAGACTGCCCCTGCCCCACTCCCACCATGACAGATACTGCTGCCACCTCTTGGAGGAAGGGCTGTGGCCTAAGGTGGCTAAGATCAGGGAGGAAGGACTCTGAGTCCACTATCAACACCCCAACCTTCTAGAACCCCAGTTAGCTGTGATGAATGCAGCTGGCCTTCCCAATGATTCTCTAGTTTCGGCTCCACCATTCTCCCCAGAGATGTGATAGCCGTCAGTCAAACACTTTGCCTCACCCCCCACCCTGAACTGAATTGCTGCCATGACAGATGTGACTGTCCTGCAGCTCTGCATGCACTTAAACCAACCACAGGCCTGTCCTTGGGTCCATCGGCAAGCCCAGATTTGAACCAATTACAGGCTTGCCCTTGGACCAGTCACAGGCTTGCAGCTGCTATATAAGCAACGCTCCTCACACTTCTGGCGCTAGTCAAGGAAGGCGCACTGCAGTGCACTGAAGCCCCGGTGCTGCAGCACAGGACCTATGGAAATAAATCCTCTCTCCGGTGATCTCATAAATCTGCTCTGAAAATCTCTGAAAGCAATAAACACTAGGAGCTGTTAGCCAGGAAGAGCTCCAGAGACCAGCAGTCAATGAATATCAGCAGCAAAGACCAGCACCCGGCGGGGTTGACCTGTGGTGTCCAGCACGAGCCAGCATTGGACAGTGGCAGCTGGCAGTGGCGGCATCGGCACCCAGCATTATCTGGTGGCGTTGGGTGGCATCAGGACACTAGCAGAGCTGCGCTCTTCTGATTCATGATTTCCATCTGAATTAAGCAACAGAACCCTCAACTGACTGGCAACACTTTTGCTGTGGAGCAAACTGACTGTGGCCTGACAATGTGAGCTGAAATGAACCTTTCCTCTGAGTGGTGGGCGTTTGGCATTATATCCCAGTGATGAGAAAGTGATTAAGGCGAATGCTTTTCCTAGTCTCACAATACTAAAATGACAGAAAATAATATGTAAGTACTTTTATTATACATTTTAGTTGAGTACTGTTTTTCATAAAAGAAAATACTTAATACACACATACACCCAAACGAAAAAACAAAATGAAGAACACACAACCACATATAAAAAGCCACAGTTTTAATGGACCATACATCTTGGTTGTGTGTTCAAGTCCTTTCACATTTTGACTCCAACAACTTTTAGATTGTAAGAGCTCTCATTCTTCTGTACTCTGTGCCTGTATTATCTTGGCCTTAAGCCTCCACACCATTGATTACACTGTTCCTTTTGCTTAGAATTATCCTCCATATACCTTTTCAATTCCTGATTTCTCACATCTGAACCGAAACATCCAAGTCATTATTCCCTAGTTGATCCCTCCAGTGATCTTTGCCATGAGTTGGGTTCTGTTCAGTGACTCTGCATGTGTGTGACAGTATGGAGGCAGATGGGAACATTGTGTTTCTCTACAGTACTTCACGAATGGCCACTTCTGATTTGAAGACAGCTTCCTCTCTTTTGATTTGCAGGAGTAAGATCAGCACTATCAGGCAGGCCAGAGGAGCCTTAATTGGTTGAAAGCAGCTGACTTGCTATGAAGTTATTTGTGTACATATTTTAATAAGATTATCTCAATTCCCTCCTCAAAATTTAGCATTTCATATTCCTACCAGCATTGCACAAGAATGCCCACTTTTCCCACAGTTTTGCAATACTCGAGTATATCAGTCATTTAAATTTTTGCCAATCCGATCTTATTTTTTTTTTTTAAGTTTGCATTTTCCTGAGTATGAAAGAAGAGATTTTTTTCTATATGTATTTTGGTAACTTCCTTTTACTCTTTTTTTTTTAAACTCTCTGTCATTATCTTTTGTCTATTTTCTTTGGGGATTTCTTCTCTTCATCTTTTCTTTAAAGTAGGAGCTTTAAATAGTGTAGTTTATTTTTGTATAATGTTGTATATATTGTGTTTTTCTAGTCTGCTTTTCTTTTGACTTTGTTTATAATGTTATATAGTTTATGAAACATTTATTTAGTTAAATTCATAACTATTTTTCTATCTTGCTTAACAAGACTAGCCCTGACAATATTATAAATTATTTACCTACAACTTCCAGTATTGTACTTAAAACATTTAACTTTTACTAATATTTTATATTTTCATAGATAACTATGATTTTGTTATCAGTTGCTAAATATTACCCCAAATCCTACTGGCCCTACACAGTACGATTTATTTTTCATGACCTACTAGGTCTGGAATTTGGACAGACTCTTCTGTTGGTTCTTCTGTTCTGTGTGGCATTATCTGGGTCACTGCTTTTAGTAACCTCTTGGCCGTCTGTTGGCCTGTATTAGTCAGGTTTCCTGTTGATAGGACAGAATATCCAACACCTTCAACATAAAGGAGGAACAGTTCATTTGGCTTACAGTTTCCATTGGGTTCAGTCCAAAGTAAGCTGGCTCTACAGCAAAAAGTGCATGAGGGAAGACCTCCTGGAGGTCAGCCAGGAAGAAGAGAGAGAGAGATGAAGATAAGAATATACCCTTCAAATCATGTTCCCAGTGACCACCTTTAACCAGATCCGACCTCCTAACAACACATTTACCTACATTCATCAACAGATGAATCCACTGATAAGCATAGTATCCATGATACAGCCTGACACATTGGGCTACCTTGGAATTTCCTCCAACAGTTCAATTAGTCCACCACCTTTAATCTCAGTCTCCTGCAAAGTCTTAGGACATGAGCAAAGTGAAGACAAATTTTCTGCCAAAGTATAATGAACATGCCTTCTAGTCTAACTGCCAATGGAATCCTTATACCCAACTGAAATCTCATAGGCCTGGCCTTTACTGTCTGCATTCTTATCCTATCAACATTCTGGTCTTCTCAGCTCTGGTCAGAACCCTGCATCGAGCACTGCTCACAGCATTCTAGGAATTCTCTAGCCTGCATTTCTAAACTTTTCCACAAGCCAATTCCAAAGGTTTCTGAACCACAAGGTCATGTACAGTCACAGGAATGGCCCTGATTTTCTGTATTAGTTAGATTTACTATCACAGGGACAAAATACCCAACACTCACAACTTATAGGAGGAGAGGTTTATTTGGTTCACAGTTTCCTGTAGGTTCAGGACTGAGGACAAAAATATGCCCTTCCAGATCATACCCCCAGTAAGCCACCTCCAAGCAGGCCCCACCTCCTATCAGCACATTTATCTACTGAATCCATCAGCGATTGACTATATGCAGCTGAGAAGGATTTTGACCCAAAGTTTTACAAAATACAGGTCAAATTTGTTCTGCTTTATGTTACCTATCCAGCATCTACTGACTCAAGATAACATTCACTGTTTTTTTTTTTTCTTTCAAATATTGTTTTTAAATCCCTGGCTGCTTCAGAAAAAAACACAAATCATGCACATAAGGAGTAACAAGTTAGAGGCCCAGGAGTTTGTTTGTCCTCTTTCCCTATGTTGAATTCAGAGTGTGTCAAGGCAGTACAGTAATTCAGTCTGAGCCCCAAGGCCTGAAAATCAGGGGAGTTGATTACATAAGTCAAGGAATTCGAGGGCTGAAGAACTAGGAATTCGGACATCTGCGTGCAGAAGATGGATATATGTCCCAGCTCAAGAAGAAAGAATTTGCCCTCCCTCTATCTTTCAATTCTATTTCATCCCCCAGTGGATTGGATGATGTTGATCCACATTGGTGAGGAGTTATTTTCTTTACTCAGTTCACCGATTCAAATGCTAATCTCTTCCAGAAATACCCTCACATACACACCCAGAAGTAATCTTTTACCAAATATCTGCATATCCCTTAAGTAATGTTTTACCAAATATCTGCATATCCAGTCAAGTCCACATAAAATTAACCATTTTACCACACTTGAGCTGTTTCACTGGTAACCTACACAAAATGACTGCTTGTTGGTGATTAGGACCTGAGAGTGTTGGTGGGTGAAGCGAGAGGGAGAAAGAGAGGCAGAATTTGTGAAGGAGTCATTAGCTTCAGGAAGAAGAGGTGAAGCTGACTATGGGATTATGTCCCTACTTCAGTGAACATTAAAGGAGTGGCCCCATAATATGCTATAAAATACATGTGTATCCCAGGAGAAGCAATGTTTGGATTTTTATCCAAGGAGAAGATTGCATTAACCAGAAAATTTAGTATAGCTAAAAAAATTTGCAATTGCACTTCCAGTTAATGAAACATTTGCACTGCTTCCCTTCCATCTTCTCAGTATCCAAAACCAATGGAGATGGAACCAGAAAAGGCAGGAGAGGAAGAACAAAATAGGAAGCATTAGCCTTCTTCCCACTTGGAGACCCTCAGGCCACAGTCTAGCCATGCTCAGGAAAAAGGAACGAGGGCTTTAAATTGCACAGAAAAGGTCAGTTTATAAATAGGTTCAGACTGGCTGGGTATTTTAGTAAGGAAAGTGACCAGAAACTATGAATATGACCTAGATTAATAATAGGATGGCAGAAGGAGATTTGACAGAACACAGTTGACCTAGCAGTGGAAGAAACTTAAAATATAATCATCTTTCTGTTCATCTCATATAATTTGAATTTAATAAACTATTTACATTAGCAAGTGGATGGTCAGTTGGCTACCAAAAAATGGTTTCTTATTTGATTTTTATAAAGAGAGAGGGATAAAGGGACAGAGAGAGAAGGAGAGAGAGAGAGAGAGAGAGAGAGAGAGAGAGAGAGAGAGAGAGAGAGAGAGGGGGAAGGGAAGGAGAGAGAAGAGAGTCTCTATGCTTCTGTGTGACTCCTCCTCTTCGTCTCATCAGATTGGGCCAATATGAGTCCCAGTCCATCTCGGAATTAAATGCTCTGATAGGTAAGACTGAATCCGATGGGCCTGCCTCCACCTTGGGAACTGGAAAGGTTCCCAATTTCTTCCTTGCCTTCTCTCTCATCACATGGGTTTTGTGGGAGAACTAGATTGCTGTTAAAAAACAACAACAACAAACAACAAATAAACAAATGCAGGTGTAGTACTGTGTGCCTGTAATTCCAGCACTCTGAGAAGCTGAGGCAGGAGGCAAGTTCAAGTCCATCTGGGGACAGTTTCACAACTTTGTGAGAGTCTTTCTCAAAATTTAAGTGAACGAATAAATGGCTAAGTTCGAAGGCCCTGGGTTTAATCTGCAGTACAGGAAAAAATATCAGATAAGAAGAGGAAGAAAAGATTCTACCGAAAAGGTCACCAAAACACTCCATTGCATCAGGGGTGCCATATGCAGTAGTATCTATTTTTAATCTTGGCAACGACCCATGTGGATCTGGGAAGTGACCAATTTCCTTTGGGCTGCTTCATGCCACAGATCTTCCTCCATATTCACAGTGACTGTCCTCACCCAGATTGGGACAGGATGGTTGTCATTTCCAGCACGTAACTGGTGACCAGTAAATCTGTGTGCTCTCGGCACGTCCTCATCCCCATCCCTCTGCCCATTGGCCTGCATGAGGGAAGATTCCTGCGATTCCCAGACCCAGGATGCACCAACCTTGGCATGTGTTACTTTGAAATAACTTCCTGCTGAGTTTTGCTCTTTTCTTCCTGCCTCCTGGAGTCAAGAGCTAAAAACAGAATTTAAAATACATCTCCCAGTGTGTTTATGATTTGTTCATTCTTCCCATGCTGAAAATTTGGCTGGTGTTCGCTTCCTCTGCAGTCCATGGAACAATGCTGCTCTTTAGGTTGCTGCTTAAATTTTCCTCTTGAATAGATGAATGGCACAGTAGGATTGGTTGTATAGGTTTAATATAACTTTTTAAAAGTTAAATATAATATTTTAAAAGTACTTATAAAAGTATTATTAGGGAAGTCAAACACATATTTTTAGTGCTATACGAAGAAAATTCTGTTGCAATTTCAAAGATTTGGAAACACAACCTGGTGATCTTCCAGATCAAAGGCATCTTTACAGATTTTGGTTGAATGTAGCGTTTCCTTGAAGGTAGCTTATGTGATCAGTCCAAAAATGTGACTTCCTTCCATGGATGTATTCTCAAACAATTCACCCAGTCTCCTTAATAGTTACCACCGTCTCTGTCTCAGCCTCAAATGCTCTCAAATAAGTGGTAACACAGAGTCGTGCTCATTATTCTCTTTCCTTACTTTGGGAAAACGTGGTAGGTGAGACAATATAAGATTAAACTGATAAAGAAAGACTGGTTTTTCACTTCTGCTGCTCTTCTCCTCTGTTACCCGTCCTTTGACCTTACTGGTTCTTGTGCCTCCAGTTTATGCTAATTCACTACCTGGCAGCAGAAGTTAAGGCTGCAGGCTCCGGAGTTCACCTTCCTGGAATAAATCTTGTTCTGCCAATTTCTGGCTTTGTGACCTTAAACAAAATGCTTATTTTCTTTTTGGTCCTGATTTTCCATTAATGAAGCAATAATACAGACAATAATAACACCTACTTCAGGAGGCTATTGTGGATTTTAAATAAATTAGTACATATCTAGCACTTAAAATGCTGTCTTGCCCCTAGAGTAAGTGCTCAAATAAATGTCTGGTTTTATTATTTTTTGTCACCTTGCTGAGCTGTCCTCAGACCTCTGCATCTCAACTTCTGTACCTGCAAAATTAGGCTCATAGTTTTTTTCCACATTCAAATGAACTCCACCGACCCGAAGAAGGAGTGCAGGGGAAGAAATCATTAATAAACTCCTGGCTCACTAGCCCGAAGGAGCCTCTCACCAAGGCTGTCCCGCATTTCCAGAATCTTTACAAGTTGCCCAGACCCAAACTCTTGTCGAATGCTCCTTAGCAGATGTCCCAGCTTCCAACCGCAGGGCTGGCCAGCATCTCCCAGCTGTCAGGACACTTTCCTCCAGGAATAAATTCACTTATATGTAAATGTTACTTTTTCATTAGTCAGGTAGAGCGCCAGTGATGACCACATTACTCTGGACATTCTGAAAGATGAGACCCTGTGACTGAGGTGAGCCCGTGACTCAGGTGACAGTAGGACTCTGCACGTTCCTGCAGGGCAGTAAATACAGCATTGCGGAAGGAGGGAGAACTGAGAGCTGCAGATCGTCTGGAAAACATCACTAGGGGATGTGTTGGGATCTTAGTCACGGCTGGGAACAAATATGTCACCCAAGAGATGTGAGGGTGGGAGGAAAAGTGCCCCAGGAAGGGGACTGCATCGGCCCCGCATGCTTTCTCAGCAGGCCCACCGGGCCCACCAGGCCTGAAGTACGGTGCGGACGGCTGACGCTGTCTCCAGCCTCCTGACTCAAGTCCCACTTGAACTGATGAATGGATAAGTAGTCGGGGACTCTTTCAAGTGGTGCCTCTTGATCTCTCTATAAATTTCACTAAAGATGATGTGCTTGCAATCATGGAGGTTAGGCATGGTATACATGAATGTTTTCTGTCGCTTTTTACCCCTAACTGTGCTTGCTCTGTTTATTCAGAGCTTTTCATTGATGTTATTTGATTGCCTAATTTTATTTTATTTGTCATATTTTTGTTATAGATCACCATCTATATCCCTCACCGGCCTGGATTTTCTTGCGTCACCTGGAAAGGCACTTGGCCTGCTTGGTGTTGGATAAATATTCATGGAACTGGTGGCTCAATGCCCATGCCAGTTGGAATGGCAGGCATTCTGCTTTGCTATCTTCTCTTTCTTGGTTCTCTCTTCCGCCAGTTGACTACTGTCTCCACACCCCTGGCCTGTCCTACAATGTCAAGAAATATTTAGGTAGGTGTTGACAGTTTAGGACACAAGTTACAGTTTCTTACTTAGTATATTTCTTGAAAAGCTATTCTTTTCCTTTTTTCTTTCCCTTCTTTACCCCTTCCTTCTCTTTCCTTCCTTCCTCACTTCCTCTCTCTTCCCTCCCTCCCTTCCTTTCTTCCTTTGAACGTGTTCTACACAAAAAGTACTTTTAACCTAATATTCCTTTCGGTTGACAATCTGATTCTACGAGATTTTCTTTTCATCAGCACACGAGTTCTGAGAGGGCAGGAATCTTTAGACACACACATGTGCAGCATCCATTGGGTGCTAGGATGGGCAGTAGAGAGGGTCCTGGCAGAGGAGAGGAAATGAAGAAGACACATACTCTGCTTTCCAGAAACTGTGGCTTTGGAAAAGACACGAACAACCTCTGTAACTACACAGAATACTCCTGAATTTGATGTGTATGCTGCTTTTTCAGGCTTCCAAACAAGCCTCTAAACATACACAAAAATGTAAAGAATTATGGTTACATTTGTCTTTGTCTCATGGAGCACTCTCATATTTTTCTTTAGCTAAAATAGTTCAAAATTTGATTTGCATCTTGCCCCAGGTATTTATGAAACAAACTGCAGATCCTTCTTTCATAGGAAGCCTTATCTAATCTTTCATTTCCAGAAATGTCAACTCCATACAATTGTTTTGCTCACCATGTTGGTCTAATCTTTGTACTCCTTTCTGCCAATCAGCAATTGTGTATCACATTCTGTTGCAATTGATCTCATTTCTCATCACCTTATTCATGCACATTAATATTTTAAAAAACACTAAGTTTCAGAAACATTTAGTAATATACTAGGTCCCATACAACTGGGACCACAAGTTACTGCTTTTTCTACTATATTCCTGCATGCGAATTTTAAAATCAGGACCTGCTGTCCAAAATGAAGGAAGAAGGAAATAACTAATCTGACTTAGGCTTTCTGGGGCCATTTTTATAGGTTTCATGGAAGGTAAACATGTGGCCCACTGCCTTTATCACTAAAAAAATTCTAGGTTGAAAATAATCATCCTGTTACTTGAAACAGAAGGTAAGAATAACCTACACAATGCCACTCAGGGGCATGGAAAAGAGTTCAGTGCACTTAGAACTACAGGCCCTCCTGGTTTCATTCACCTTCATTGCATCTCAACAAGTGAAAGTTCATTCTGTTGTCCTCTGTATGAAGAAAACCCTTATTCCTACTTTATCTGTGCTGCATATTGTTATTTGGGATGAGAGAGATAGAGGAAGAGAGCGAGATTTGGGGCAGGTGTTCAGCCCAAGGACAATACAATTTGCCATAAAATAATTGCTGCGCCTGGGTTGTGTTTGCTTGGAACACCAGAACACAATCTACATTTCCTGCCACATTTTGAGCCAGAAACAGTTAGAACAAAGGGTATAACAGTAAATGGAACAGAGTTCACCAAAGCAGTGGGACTATTTCAAAGGCAAATAAAAAATGCTGCTAAGTATCTAACGAAAGGCCATTTCTGGAGAACAGATGGGTCCCCTTCTCCCTGCTCAGGAAGGAGCTGTGAAAATTGAAAAGCAGAATGCGAGACAGGATATGAAACTCTAAAGACAGGCACTTTCGAAGAGACTATTCTGAAAAAAACTTAGATGGTTGAAGGGTCTTTGCAACAACAGAAATGGGTTAAGATTTTATCAGTTTGTGCACAATATTTGCAAGTAGAGAGAGAGGCTTAAATAAATTTTTTTCAGTTTATTTCATACAAACCATTGTGCCCCTAATTTGCCTCCAAGTCTTACTGATAAAGTCCTGAATATCACTTAAGTTAATGCCAATCCCACAAAAACTTTGTCAGTCTTGTGGTATTTATTTTAGGCCAAGCATTCTCATGCAATTAAAATAAAAGGTGAATGTTTATAGAGTTTCATTTGCCTGAACCTGAAAGTCACTTCATAAGCTATCGTGAGAAGCTTTATATACTGGGTAGCAGTGTCTGATAAACTAAGGAGAACATCAAAGTAAAAATTGTATTTCTAGAATTAACAATTGAATAGTACCGGATATGAACCAAGGCCTCAGTTCCCCAAGACCTATTAGCTTTCTCAGTTCACTCTGACATTTGCTATGGGAAGGATACTGTCCAACAGACTATGGCAGATCCCACAGATGAGGACAGCATAAGTCCACCCTCAAGGAACTTACAATCAGAGAGAGAGACCCCTGCATTCATCTCACCATGGTAGGTGGCAGATGATGATAAGGACTCGTGCAGAAAGAGGTTACCTCAGGAGGCCTGGGCTGCTCAGGACTATGGCAGATCCCACAGATGAGGACAGCATAAGTCCACCCTCAAGGAACTTACAATCAGAGAGAGAGACCCCTGCATTCATCTCACCATGGTAGGTGGCAGATGATGATAAGGACTCGTGCAGAAAGAGGTTACCTCAGGAGGCCTGGGCTGCTCAAACCTTCTACCTTCCCCAAAGAGGCCTATATTTAGGATCAACTCCTGACTGGCTTCTAGGATCTAAGTGCTGAGGCTTCAAACTATCCTGCTTGATTCAGAGTGGGAGAGTGTTTTTGTGTGCTTATGCCTTGCCCTCCACATGGTATGAGTTTGACCAGATCATTTATGCTCCTAGTGTGATTAATTGTGAACCTTTGTTTTTGGCTTGGGAGAATATTGGCGTATGAGCACCTGAGGTCAGTCACATGGGTGTAGCATGTCCATGTGACTCACTCCCAATGCAGAAGCTAGATGTTGGCTTAGAAGGGCTCCCCTATTGGCAGCTCTTCTCATCTACTGTCACGTATCCTTCCTAGAAAACCAAGGGCCTCCTAAGCAACTACTTGCGCTCATTTCTCCTGGACTTTGTCTTATGTGTGTTTTTCCTCTCCCTATCTGAATTTATCCCTTTGCTGAACTGAATCACAACTGTGCATCTGTGGTTTCTGAGTCATGTTATTCCATCCAGCACATCATGGAGCCTAAGGTTGGTTGTGGGAACCCCCAAATGCAGTGCATTATGAGAGAACACATCAGACAGCTGTGGGGATGCCTTTACACATGAACAAAATAATCTTTCACCACATTATCCCAAGTGTAAGCTCCACCTCAGTGGGTCATACAGGAACTCACACATTATTTTTCTTACATGTTCATCTGACTTGGTGTATACTTTAACTGAAAGGATCTGGGCTTAATAAATGCATTTTGGACCCTGTGATACAAACAGAAAGACTCTAAGGTAAAATGCCTCAAATTTCAGTTCGATTTCAACTTCAAATGCAGTATCTTCCTTAGCTTCTACCTATATTAAAACTGATTCAAACTTCTAGCTGTGTTTTGGACTGCATTTCTGGGTCACAGCTCAGGGTTGTGCTTTTACTCTGAACATCTTCAGTTCTTTAGCATCCTTACTCCTCACTTATTTAAATGACACCTTCATAGTTGAAAAAAGCTGAGCTTAAACGTTTTCTCCTTGGAAACTGCACTAATTATCACCAGGCAGAAATAAATTCCCCTTTCCCACTCCTTCCTTCTTTGCCAGACCATGGAGCATTGCGTTATAACAATTATCATATTCTTTTATTAGGTTTTGATGTGTCTATTTCCCCTGTAGTCTGCCAGCTCCTCGGTATCAGACTGAGCATGATTCACATCTTCATTTCAACAGTCTAGCATGGTTCCTGACACTCTGAAGTCACCAAGAGAATGTTTGTTAAATGGGAGGACCTCTACCTGCTCTATGGAAGAGAGACCCTGAGCCCCACAAAGATGTCAAAGATAACTATTTCCTCAGGACCATTTATTGAGTCTTGCTACAGTTTGCACTTTACCTGAACCCTGCAATGCTGGTAAACGGCCATGATTAGAGAAATTCTCCCCAAAGTTTGTGTTCTAGAACACAGCTTATTGTAAGGAATAAGACCTGTAAGACTTAGCTAAAACTCATGGATACTCCCCACCTTGTTTACCTCTGATAAGGTCATACAAACACAGACCCTCCAAATTTCCGTTATTTGTCTCAATAATGGTTAGCCAAACTATACCCACTGGCCAAGTGAAATAAAATGCTTATTAACCAAACTTGGGTTTCTCTGCTTTCCGTGGTTCCTTGAACTTTGACTGGTTCTCAGCATGACACAGTATACAACCCCTCCCAGGGACACTCCTGAGAATACGCTGGTGAGGAAACATGTCTGTTCTGCCGCTGGGTCATGAGACGGACAGTTCACTCTGTCTATCTCATTTCCTTACATTCTGTCCTTTTTAGTCTTTTTACCTCTCATTATAAAAGAAAATGCCCTTTTCCCTAGCCATTGAGACACCTGCTAATTTCATGGTTGGAGAAGGACCAGTGGTTGCCCTCTCCACTGAAATAATGGCCTCCATCCCCTGCAGTTTATTTAAATAAAGTCTCTCCTTGCCAATACCTAGAACTTGTTTTTATTTGACAGTGCTGTTGGATGACTGGAGAATTCTTCATTATGTAAACTTACTCTCATCTTTTTATTAGTGAATAAAACAAAGTGCTGGTGATTTCTGATGCTTTATTTGCATACATTGTAGTCATGCACTTCCCAAATTCAAAGAACACTCTAACCCTTATGAGGTTATCTCTAGTTCACTTACACTTAGGTTGGTTAAGCCCCAGTCCTGCAGCCTCCTTTTTGGTTTTGTGCTTTTTATCTCTGTTCCCCAGGTGTAATGTAAAGGCCACAGCCCACGGGCCTTGGGTAGAAGATACCCAGTTTTTTAGATTCCTACAGAGACTCTCTAGAGGATACAGCCTCCTCCTTTAACACCTCATAGAGACACCACTGCCCCTTTAGTGCATTAGTTACATCAGCAGCTAGCTACTAGTTTTGACTTTTTAGCCCTAGAGGTCATTTGGCAATGCTAGGAGACATTTTTGGTCGCTACAACTGGAAAGACGCAGTTATTGGCATCTAGTAGAGATGCTGATGTACATTTTATGATGTGCAGGACAGTTCCCTGCAGTATAAAATTACCTGTCCCAAAATGTGAACAGTGCCAAGGGTGAGAAACAATAATTTACATGAACGTTACTGATTCTAACAGAATTTACCAAACATTTACTTATTCAAAAATTGAAAGCAAAACTTACCTAAGGGGTACATCTATATTCATCTAATCACATCATGACTTTTTTTTTTTTTTTCTACGAAGTGCTTAAAGATTTTAGGGAAAAATGATCAACAATTTGGCAACATAAATTTATTGATTAGTCTGCAACAAGAGTACAACATCTGTAATTCTATCACATGGTTACAATCCAGTATTTGTGCTTTGTAAGATAAGTAAACACTTATTTGAGCACAACAAAAAAATTACACACAATATTCTGAGATTGTTTAAAAATAAATATATCCTTTTCCATTTTGTAGCACACAGAAGCACATTTCAGTTTGAGATGACGGATGGGTCTTAAATTTTCTTCATGTGTCAAATTAAACACACAACCTAAATTTGGAGTAGTTGTATAATAAATGCCTAGTGAGCACTAGACAGGATTCCTGGCATGAGTGGATAGGGGAGAAAGTATGGCTTACAAGAAAGCTTTCTTGGCATTTGAAAATGTGGATCATTAAGCAAGGCCAAGATTAATAGTGTGGGACCTTGTTTACTTTGAAAATATCTTTGCAATCTTTAAAAATAGAGTAAAAGCACAGTATTTCAGAGGATCCTTAGTAAACATCTCTTTGATCATTTAGTTAGTTGTAAGGAAAGAAAACTTATTAGGGAGATGCTAAATACCTTTCTTTTCCAAAAAAGTAAATCTCTGTTATTAAAGTATTTTAAATGTAATAGTCTTTTTCTCCCCCAAACCAAGTGCTAAAATCATTGAATGAGGAAATCTGTCATCCCGACTGGTCGTGTCAAACACAACGTGACCACCTTCTATTCATCACTGTGAAGGTCCTCAAAGCAGCATGTCACCACCTTCACAACACAACAAGCCACCAGGCTCAGTGTTGACGCACCACTTTGGACAACAATCTCTTTGTGACTTATGGACATCTAAGCTAACTCAATATATTATTAGATAATAGTCTCTCTGTAATTTACAATAAAAATAAAACGAATGTTTATATTTTATATAATTCAGTAAACGAGCAGATTTTATCTCAAAAAAACTATTTCTTTTCTTTTAGTAAGAAAGCTTTCCCATAGGCTAAGAATTCTGTAATCATTTTACCCAGATAATATTTTCATGGAAATAAGGAATCTTCAATCTTCCACTCCCTCAGTTGAACGTGATTAGTTTTCTGATTAACTAGGCACCCAGAGATCGTGGGAAGCAGTGGAATATTTATCAATGGGTTGCAGTGAATGAATGAAATCACTCAGTAGAGGACATGGATACGCTACTACATGTCAGTTAATACTCACTGATCCTGTGTGAAAATGGAAATGTTTTGTACAAAGGCCTGGAAGTTTCTCATCCATATCCTCAGTGTTTCCCTGGGCTGGCAGTATAATAAAAGTTACAGCATAGTTTATAAAATTATTTCCGCCAATGAATTCAGGTTGACTTGATTCGCATAATTGGAGACATTCCACCTCATTTTGTGTTATTAAACATACACAAGTTTGGCTTTCTTGGAGCTTTCTAATTTGGGTCCTTGTAGAAGTGTCTCTTTTCCCATGCATTCTAATTCATGCTCTTTTGAACATACCCGTGTGTTTTATGGATTCGTACAGACCTATATTTTGCTTTCCCTCAGATTACTCCATGTACATTGGACTTGAGCAGTAGATTTTTTGAATAGTTTTGCTAAGATGATGCGATGTATTCATAAAGTTCAGAGCACTGAGCACACCACTGTTAACTAAGCTGGGATGAAGGAAAGAAGTGCTCCCCGAGCTAAAACTGCATTATCCCAGTTCCAGGAGCCAGTCAAAGAGACTCGGAAACCCTTCTTTCTGCTCCTCGTGCACTTTGCAGTACTGGACAACTGCATGGAAGATATCCCCCACCTTCCAGGACTTCTGGTGGACCAGTCGCACGACATCTAGAAACTAGAATGAAACACACAGTTAGGACTCAGGCACCATGGTGTCTTCAAAGGCCTCTCATTCGCAAGCGTCTCTCCAGTCCATGTGCGAGTATCTCTAGTCTCAGGCTACCATTTTCCAGGACAGTCTATTTCCTTTTTAGACATTTATTATAAGAGAGTTCATTCAACTGAACTGGAGTTTTCTTCATAGCAATTTCCATGGGAGGTGACTGGGTGCAATGAGGCTAATTCTTTTTTTTTGAGTCAGTCTTCTATATATTTGGTATTTCATCAGGTCTGCTCATCTCTGGGTTAGATATTCTGTAAAAAGACTACACGGTATGACGTTCTGTCTCTTCTACCACAGATAATTTGTTATTGGATGTGCATATTTAGGTCAAGGGAAATAAGTGCTAAAGTATTAGGCCACATCATTCCAGCCTGAGAAGCACTGCTCCTCCTCTGCTTTCTCAGATCCAACACCAGGAGAGTTTGCCAAAGTAACAGGGAAAGGAAAGACTGAGCAAACACCCTAGTCACTTGGTTATCAGTACGAGCTTCATTTGGCCACAACCTGAAGACAAAGGTCTTCAGGATGCTCGGAGGAGCAGAAGATGGGGAATCACTATTGGCCGTTACATTCATGTAGCTGCATGATAAAGTCCAGTGCAGGCTTCTCAAACTCTTTGGTCAGATACTTTTTAAGGAAAGTAGCATTAAGAGCCCAAAGCTGGAGAAGTGATTTAGCACACGTAACCTCATCCAATTTGGAACACTTGCAGAGCAGGCATTTCGAGATGAAAGAATGCAGGCTGGAACCATGGACTTCTAACCCTCCAGTCCAGCGGCCTTCTGTATTTTGGCAGCAGGAGAGGATAGAATTGATATTTGTTTGATGCACAAAGAGAAAGAAAAGGTTGAGAATCTGATATCATTTTTCAAGAAGAAATCCCTATTTGTCAAAAAGATGACAGTACGGTTCAGTTATATTTCTTTGATGTTTCTTGCTAGGAATTTTCTTACTCTGCTTTTTGCGTTTACAAATACGTCAGAGATCAGTAAGAAGTCGAAATATTAGTTCCTTTTTAGTTTGGAGTCATTAATTCATTTCAATCACTGAGAAGTCATCTCATGGAAAACAATTATTAACTTATATTCCTTCGCCCAGCTGTGATAGCATCAACTAAGTAGGCAGTTACAAAAACCAGGACTTTATTATACTTGCTTGCATTGTATTGGTGTAATCAACATAAAGTAATTTTCTAGGCTGGAAAATGAAATACTCATTTTTAATACCTGGAAATACAAATGATCTCATAAAGAGTTCTGGGATGTGGTGAAAGGAAGACAGGTGGGAAGTAGATGGGTACCACATTACAGACAGTAATATCCAAGGGGAAGGACCACATCTTATTCATCTTTTTGTATCTTGTGCCTACAACTAGAAAGTGCTTAATGAATATTTGCCGAATGACAGAAAGGATGGATGACCAAATGCAAGCCAAATGTGTTAGAAGTTCTCAAGAAAACTATTTGGAATATGGAGGGACATCTGAGTTGTTGAGGAAAAACCTCAACTAAGTATTCATTCTGAAGTTTTAGGTAATGTATCTGCACACATGTAATTAAAGCATAAACTTGTATAGCTATGGATGCTTGCTCAATAATTTTCCACTGATAAAGTACCCCAGGAAGATGCTGAGAGGTCATGGAGAGAGCAAATGGCTGAGCAGAACTAGGGGTGGGACCCTGGCGGTGTGTCAGGAGCACAGGAGAAGCTGGTCAGGGCCGTAGTGACTGAGAGCCAGCCGGCACACCCTGGGGGTGTGACACTCATCACATCTTTATACTGCTCACTATGTCAGAAATGGAGACTCAGTTTATTTGGCTCCATCTTTCTGTGTTAGAATTTCAGAGAAACCACTAGGTGGCTGGGAGTCCTCCTCATCCTGCTGGGCTTCTTTTCTATCTGACTCCTGGCATTTTAGGAACAGATGAAACACTTTAGGTGAAGGCTTTGCTTATCCTAAAGTTCCTTTAGGAAGGGGACAGCTCACGTGGCTATCAGTGAATTACAGACATATAGAAAACATGACTTTGTGAACTGTTACTTAAATCTTGGTATGTATGAAAGATGCGAGTCATGTTTTTGATTGAAGTAAGGGGTGAAAACATGAGGGTTCAGAATACCAGTCCCAAGGGAAGCGAAAGGGGGAAAGGCTAAGGCGTCTTTGCATGATTCAATTTATTGGCCTTTCCCAGCCTACTGAAAATCTGGGAAGTAGCTGTTCCTGATGAAGACGACCTGCACATCAAGTTCCGAGGATTCACTGAGAAAGGTTTATGCATGTATCACTGACTTCTCTCTCAAGATTTCCCTGCACAGTGACTGGTAACCTTCAGGGTAAGGTCACCCCCTGACAGTGCATCCCTTCCCTTTACATGTCTTACAAATGTGAGCTCAATGCAAAGTACACAGGCATCCAAAACCAGCCTGAGCTCCTTTCTCAATTTTTTCTGCAAACTCTAGCTCACTGGGCCTTAGATTTATCAGCTTCTCAGAGTCATTGCCTGGGGGAGGAAGAATCAGAGCTCTGGAGATGACAATATTCACACCTTCCTAGAAGATTTAGTGCCTCAGACCTTTCTGGAAGTCAAACCTCAGCTTCCTTCCATTTATTTGGAGTCAGCCAGAGGCTGATGAACTAAAGTGCCCTAGGAGGAGGCCACTCTGTCAGTGGTTTGTGGAATGGCCACGGGCTAGAGTCTATCTCATGATTTCTAAGTCAAGGCTGATATCTCAATAAAGCAATTAAAAAAATAATCTGGCCTCACTAAAAATAGCATGCTTGGAGGCTTTGATGACTTAATCTCGGACATCGAGACCTTGAAACATCTGTAGATGTGATGAATGAGAAGGTCGCATGCTTTTTTTCTTCAAAAAACTTAGATAAAAATGAAGTAGGATAATGAAGAAGTCAAACAAGGACACCTGCAGCTTACCACCATTGGCTTTTAGAGCCACATTATATTTAGCACCTAGAGTTTTCATCACCCTTGTCCATGCCGATGGTTTGGTATTGCCTTAAGCACTTTTAGTATGTGAAGGATCTGGATTTTTCTTTTCACTGTATTAAAAAAATAAAACTCAAAAACTTTTTTCCCAGGGTAGATGACTTTGATATTCTCAGGTGCACTGAATAGATTGTTTACAAAATCATATGTCAGATTTTATGGCTGTTGCTGCAAGCTGTGCAATTTTGGGGAAACGTTCACCTTAGACTTTCAGGGTCAGCTACCATCTTTGCTGCAAGGCAGAATTAGACTTCATTAAAAACGAGTGAGTTGGTTCCTATATTGATCCTGAAGCTGTGGTCTATAGAGCCATGATTCTTATCCTTGGGTGCATCTGGGATTCCCAGAGACCTATATAAGTGGCTGATGCTTGGGTCTTACACCCGAGGGAGAGTCTGAACTAAGTGGTTAGAAAATCAAGTTTGTAAAAGCCTTTTGGGTGATTCAAACGCTCACTGAGCTTGAGAATTCTTACTAGAGAATTCAGTTCAAGGCAATTCCTTATGTTTACAAATGAAAAGCCTTAGTATCTATTCCTTATTTCCCCCTTCCTTTATGTTTTTTTGTTTGTTTGTTTTTTGTGCTGGGGCTTGAACTCAGGATCCTGTGCTTGCAAGGCAAGTGCTCTACCACTTAAGCTAAATCCCCAAACCCTGATGGTGTATTTCTTGATAACGCTCATGGAATGTTTATTTTCTTAGAAAAATAGTTCTGAGCAAGGACAAACATTCTCTTTTAGAATTGAAAATCAGGTGGGGCAAACAAATATCTAGTCAGGGCATGGTTTACATAATCCAGGTGTTACTGCAACAGGCTTTACTCTTGCACCAGTTGGGGATTTATGATATATTTATGTATAAACATGATTATTTCTTCTAAAAGGCGAATTGAAACAAAATTCGTTCCATTAAGGCACCACCTAAAAATACACCATGTAATTAATGCTTGTATTTAAGGAACTGTAAGTGGGAAAGCTGGAAGCCAGCTCCTTTCTAATTTTTCAGTGAACATAGGAACATTCTCCTGATGAGAAGGTTCATGACTCTCTCCCACTGGACAGTGCCTGACATGGGGTGGGGTCAAAATGATATACTCTTTTACTCTCTTTGCACTGGCAGGAAAGTCAGTAAACTGAAGGGGAGTTTATCAAATAGTGACCCACTCCCCACTTCGAAAACAAAGGCATGGCAAGTATAAGAAGACACCTAGATTATGTTGTGTAGATGAGCAGGTGGGCTTGGGCATGAAAAGAGCTACATGTTATTGGTTGATGAGAGACATAAAAGCAGGAGAGAGCTTGGAAGACAAATTAGGTCTTGAGCTTTCTAGTAGCCAATCCCACTGGCTGGAGATGTGGAGATGGGGAAGCTGTTCTTATTATGGGCCATAAGGAAAAGAACATTTTATCTCGAGCTGCTAGATTTCGGCACTGAACATTAAAGTGTAATTACCCACTAAAAATGACGAATTGTAACTCTAGGGTCCTTTAACTTGATAGAGACACTTTTTAATACTGAGTGACTGAGAAGTGTTCTATGGAGAAAATAGGCCTTGAGGACTTGGTTCAACTACCACTATCACAGGATCCCTCACATACCAGGCTCTCCGAGGCCCAGTTTGCTCATTAGTCAAAAACAGACAATAGGATCCATTCCGCTTTTTTCACAGGGCTGTTAAAAGACAAGTGTGATGATACACAGGGAAGCTCCTTGGGGTAAAATATGAAAAAAACAATGCGCGGCGCCTCTGACAGGCAGGATCCTAAAATGGCCCCTAAGACATTTTTGCCTTCATCTTTGTTATTATTTATATCTAGATGTCCCCCCAAAGCCTCATATGCTCACAGGTGGGGCTTCTGAAAAACGACCGCATCGTGGCAGTGTGATACTCGTCAATGGATTAGTCCCATGATCAGGTTGTAGCCGGTGCTGGGAGGCGAAGCTGGGAGGTAGAAGCCCGGTCAGAGGAGAGGGACACTAGAGTGTGACCTGGAAGGGTCAATCTCCCTCCCTCCTCGCTTGCGCTGTCGCTCTCTGCTTCCTGTCTGACATGCCATGAGCTGTTTGTTCTCCTCTGCCCTGCCCTGCTGCCGTGCCGCCCTGCCTTGGAGCCAGCTGACTATGGACAGAAACCTCCACAAACTGTCAACCAAAATAAACCTCTCCTTCCTTAAACTGTGAGTGTCCAAGCAATGAAGAAAGTAACAAAGACAATCCCTGAGACCAGGAATAGTATGAAACAGGATGTCCTTAATTAAAATGAATTTACATGGCAAAAGGGATTCAGCAGCTAAGTTTGAGTTAATCAAAAGAAAGACTATCAGAAAAAACCTAATCTGATCAGACAAACCCTTTCAAGGCAGAGATGTTCCTGCCTGGTGAGCGAAGTCATCAGAGAGACCAACGGTGTGAGAACAAGAAGGAGCCATGTAGAGACATGTGGACTGTTCTAAATGCTGAGAGTGGCTCTTGGTTGACAGCCAGCCAGGACGTGGGGACCTTACTCCCACGAATGCAAAGGACTGAATTAGGACAGTGACCCAAAAGAGCTTGGGTGCTTATTCTTCTCTGGAATTTTCCAGATAAGACCCCAGTTAGGCTGACTTCTTGATTTCTGCCTTGTCCAACCTTAAAACAAATTGAGAGTCAAAGAATCAATAATGATGGTTGCATTTAATTAGGTGGAAGTTTTCAAACTTCTTGCCACAATATTGAGGTCAAGAACTTGACCACATTTTGAGGTCAAAATCCTGGGTATTAAGTGAGTTTTCAACAGGGGTAAAAATATAAGGCTTTATTGATATCTGACGTGAACACGGAACATGGTACCTTTTCAATTCTGTTTTCCTGAGATTTCTTAAAGTAGATTGTGGGAATCCCGAGCTCTGAGGCAGCTATCCATTGCAGAGTGGCTCGAAGCTCAGCGTCAGGACACTGTGGCTCCAGGTCAAAGTTGATCACCAGCAGGCTCCTCTGGTGGCTGGCTGCTGTCCCTGGAGGTCCGGAGGCTTGTTCTGAACAGACACAACCACATCCTTACTCTGCTTTCCCATGGGCGATCCCAGGCAATTGTGTGTCAAAATTAGGGGAACATGGCTTACCCTTTACGCTCTCTGACTGTCCTTTAAGAATCTCCTTTTCTTCTACTAATTCACTTTGGGAGAAAACAACAGTACATGGTTGGTAATATTTAGGAAGAAAAAGTCGTAAATGGAGGATGAGGTGGCAGGTCTTATTGACCTAAAAGCTTCTGAAGTTCATCCTAGATTTATCATTCTTGTAGAGCAAAGTAAAGTAGGGAAATATCAATGTGGCATTACAGAGGATTCCTGGGTCTGCAAGGAACGTGGCCCTCTACCAGAGAAGTCACAGTAGCCTGGATGGTTTTAATTAGGGTAAGTGGCGTGGGAAACTCTGACAGATGAATTTTTCTCTTCAATTTCCCTTCCATAATCCTTCACAGGGTTAGCAGTCAAGGAGAGATTTTGGGTAACTAGTTTTGATTTAGGAATTTGTTTTTTCTTGCATTTTACTTCTCATTTAATGGACCTTATGTTCCCAGCCTGTTGCAATGTTTTTTCCATACTATGACAGCAGCATACGTGTGCATTTTAATACAGGAATTATTTTTTTACATGGACACTGTTCTTTGATCTGAAATAAGGTGAAAGACAAACTCATGATCTGCAGAACTTGCATTTCATAGCAAAATATCTCAGTGGATTGAAAGTATTCCTTTTCACTCATTTCATTGTGAAGACATACAGGGGGTCAGGAGTATTTTAGAACTAGAGACTCATAGCGGAAGTATTTCATTAGCTACAGGAATGTTTAATATTGCAGGTGTTTTGGGATGGTGTGTACTTATCACAGGGGGAGAATTCAGTAAAACTTAAAAAATGAAAGCACATGCACAACTGCTGAAAAGAAGGGATCATGCTGGGAAGCCTGCGGGTGGCCTGTATTTTTATACTGTCTAAAAATTTGTAATTTGGACCTGAAAAATATGTGCTTTGATAGAAGAGTCTCTCCTATTCTCTGCTGCTGTTTATATCTGTTGACGAATTCCATTGATGATGAATTTCACTGATGCTGAAAGAGTCTCGCACAGTGATTCGTTTATTTCATAGTAGTCATTTGTAGCAATGTCAGTTCCTTGAGGGTCTAGAATTTCTGCTTGATTTTGTGTGTGTGACGTAAGTGATAAATCAAGTGGTAAGTCAGTTTCTGCTACTACGGATACGAGGGCGCTGAGGATGGGAGGTGGTGATCTTGCTTTCCCTGTACATAGATTTTTCTGAGGTCATAGGCATTTATTGTAGAGAAAGATGGAAAAAGGAGCTAAATAAGTGTTTCCTGATGGATAAAAATTAATTTACCACAAAGTAGATTTTTATTTCTGCTTCTTCTTGAGAAAGAAGATAATGTGTGCACTCATTTCTACTTGTAAAAATGACTCCATGAAACAACAAAGGGTGCACCGCAGCCTTCAATTACTGCTTCAAAATACCTGCTTCGGTGGTGAAATGATTGGGAAGATAGATTAGGATGAAGATTTAGTCGTTATATTTCTTTTTTATTTTCTTAAAATTTCATCAGTATCGAAATAGTAAGCTAAGTCATAACTGTCAAACATAGACTGCAATTCAATTCATTTTCCAGAATAACCCTGGAAAGATTTAGAAGTAACACTGACCTCATGTTGTCCTCCCTTTCTGTGTCATAGTTGATGTGGTACATACTGCGCTTCTTAAAGTAATTTTTCCTTTCGTCTTTTAGAAGTTCCCATATTGTGGAGAGCAGAGTTACTGGCAGGGCTGACACATCTTTGTCATGGTGACCAGTTTTTACTGACACATTCAGTAGTGACAGTCTCAGGTGTTCACAGAAATGGAAAATTCTTTCACATTTGATTCCATGGAAGTGAACATATTCTATAGTAAAGGCTACTGAAAAGTCTTCCTTGGGTGGCAGGTACATTTAAATGCAATTTTTGCTTCTATGTGTACAAGTAGGTAAAATTACATACACTACATGTATTGATAAACCTTATGTGAAATGATTATTCCACAGGGAGAGAATCTGAAACCAAGAAAGCGGATGTAACAGGGCGGGGCCTGCTCTAGGCCCGAATCCTCGCTCCACTGACATGGACCCATGGCAGCACAGACACAATGAAATCGGTGGTTGGGCACAATCTGAATGACCAAAATGGATTGCCAGATGGAACTGGAGTAGTGGTCTCACAGTCACTGCATCTCAGAGGCTACTTACTTAATCATGGGAGAAGATGGCATGCTTTCCTGATAAATGTCCAGGTCCATAATGCCAAGACTGCTAGTGGCACTACTGTTGCCATTGCTGACAAAGCAAAAGTTTACATATTAATGCCCGTCTCCACCCCTGCCATGCTGCTGACACGCAGGTTCCACTGCGGTAAGAGGTCCTTCCTTTGGTCCCCAGGAGAGTGCTATTTTGTGCAGACACATTTCTAATCATTTTGGGGAAAAACACAAGACAGCAGCCTAACAGTCTCAAGCTAATGACAATACTAATTATAATCACAGTTTTTAATTTCTGAAGGGGCGTCATATGCGGTAGATCATACCTAGCGAGTAACGACCAGCATTCCCTTTTCTTCGTCATTCTAGTCACAGAGATGGTATTCATCTATCAGCAAGAGACTTCATTTTGCTGGGTACAGCTGCAGGGAAATTCCTGAAAATTCTGTCTGGGAGATACCACAGATGCAAGCTCATCTGCATCTTGGAAAATCTGATAGAAAGTTATGTTCTCTCTTTGCCTGCCTGGGGATTTTTCACAGGGACATTCCATAGGATTTGGTAGTATGTGCATATGGCTTGTTGTTTTCCTATGGCTGAAAGAATTTACAGGCACAAAGTAGTGTAATGGGAAAGTTTTATCACTCCTTTATCTTACAATTTTTGAGGTGGAGTAACATACAACACCTGATTTATTGTCAAGAAGGAGGATTATATATTGCATCTGTTTTTGTAGATGGTGCAATCAACATGTGGTCTACTTACTAATCTGGCACTTACTCACTGAAACACAGTAGAGCTGAGTCAAATTTTAGGCTCTGTCTGTACTTATGAAAAGTATTTAATGTTACTAAACTCACTGACTTTCCTATAACCTTCTCTGTTTTCTAAGGATGTCTCTTCCAAGAAAGGTTTTGGAAGGGCAACTGCTGGTGTACAATATAATGGAATAATAGTTCTTCAATACTCACCAGATGCCCTTAATTATCAATTCTTGTCTGATGTTTTGGGTAGCACACTTAATCTATTCACAGATTGCAAAGTGATGAGTCAAAACTGCACCAGAGGTGATTAACCCTATAAACTTCTGCTGTTAGAGCTGAAGATTCAAGTTCTCTTTGTGTTTTGTCTCTATTTTGTGACATTTCCCACCAGTTTTTGAAATTTTAGACAAATTGCTTAACATTATGAAATGTCCCTAAGTGTAAACAGAATGAGCTGCCAGAAATAAAACTTTCAAAGATCCCTGTCTATACCCAGGGGCGTTGGCATCTCACTTTCCATTTGGCTTCTCTGGAAATCCTCTGGATTTGTTGGTCTAACTTTGAATAGACATGGAAAGATTCTTTTGGAGTTTCCACCTCACAGAGGAATAGCTTTTAGTTTGTGTCTGCTACCTGGCTCAAGCCCTTTCCAATCTGATCTCTCCTGAGCAACCCTCCACCTCTTCCAGAAGAATGGTACAGAGGGTAGGGGAGATAAAGGGAAGGAACAGGCCAAAGAACAGAGCACAGTGTGAAAACGCTTGCCTCATGTAAACCAAGCTTGTATTGCATCTGAAATACAAACGAACCACAGAGAAAGTTCAAACACACCAGATGTAATAGCAGATCTCCATCACCAAAAAAATCGCAGTCATTAGCACTGAACACACTAGCTGGACTTTCAGGGGAGGGAGTCTGGCTACCTCTTAACTGTACCCAAGGAGATCTGAGGCGAAAGTGGATACTCAGATACCTTTCAGCATGAATCATGACAGGCAAGGACCTTGACTTAGTGGGAATTTTCCTTTTGCTTTTGCTCTATTAGGGAGACTTTGCATGGAACCATAAAATTCATTTCTCAGACCCCTGTGTGAAGGCCACTTTCCCTGAGAAGGCAAATGAGCAGCAGGTACCTACCTCATGGATCGTTCGCTGAGCTGCAGAAAACTACTCGTGTCATCTGGGTTGTCCTCTTCGTTGGCTAGCTGGGACCAGCTGCCTGTACTCTCCTCACTGCTGCTGGGAGGATTGGGGAAGTCATCGGGGGCTCTGGCTTCTGTCGTGACTTCGGCTTCCGGTACATCTCTGGCCTCAAGGCTATCACTGTGAACAGCAAGACATTATTGCCATGAGGGGAGGCACAACATGGAACTTCTCCCAGAGACTGTGCGGACACTGTGGATCCCAGGTCTCCACCTTGGTGAGCAGGATGGCCCTGGACACAGGTGGACTCTTTCTGAACCTTCCTTGGGTGTATATTATTATTTAGATCTGAAATATATCCCCTAAATGTCATGTATGCAGAGGAAGGGCTCTCAAAAAGTGATTGGCTCATGAGGTACTATGGATTAGTTCACCGATGAGTTCATAGCTGGTATGCTGTTAGAAGGTTAGAGGAATGGGTTGCTGGGGTGTGGCTTTGGAGGGTATTTCTCTCACTCTGGCTCTTCTCTTTTTTCTGTTTCTGGTTGCCTTGAAGTGGACAGCTTTGCCCCACTGCACTCTTCTACCATGATATTCCTGATCTGAAGCCAGCTGACTACAGACTGACACCTCTGAAACCGTGAGCCAACATTGTCTCCTTTTTTAAATTGTAGGTGTTGGGTATTATGTCTCATGGACGGGAAAGCTGACTAATACAGTGCCCTATGATATACTTCGCCTTTTTGGGAATATGCTCCAACAGTTTTCCCATCTCTTCTACTGGCTGCCTCCATTGATTTGAACAACAAGTTGAAGGAACTTGGCCAGCATACAAAGAACTTATCGAGGGCAATGGTTTATAAAAAGAAAACACACAAAGAATTCTCCCCCATGATTTTGACGCAGTGGTTCTAGAGGGAGGCCCAGGAATCTGCATTTAATCAACCACCCCCTTGGCAATTCTAATGTAAGTGATACATGGACCATTCTGGGAGAAAAATACCAACCACGGTTCTGGAATTTTCCCCAATTATTTTTCCTGAAAAATGTCTCTTAATGCAGTTTTGTACTTGCAGACACTTTTTACAATGTCTTCTCTCTCTGAAACCTCAGGTTTAGATCAGCGCCAATTCTCCGAATTAGGGCATTTTTACGTCAAGTAACACTCCAGAGCACTTAGCATTTGATCTGACATCGTTTGTCCTTAAAACTTCTCTTCCTTGGCTTCCTATGCATTTCTGCTTCTCTGGTCACTCCTCGGCTAAAGCCTAGTCTCTGTTTCTCCTTTAAGTGTCACTGTAGCCAGTTCTGATTGATTCGCTGTCTCTTTTCCAGAGTCTGTCCCTAAGCAATCTCATCAATTCTCCTGTCAATGTAGATAGCTTCAAAATTTGGACCCTCATCAAGACTCCCCCTCTGGATTCTGGGACTCCTTTGGCAGTTGATCTGCCAAAACATTTCCTATCTGTTTCATTAATATCTCAGAATCACTATCTGAAATGAATTGATTGCTCTCCCATGCTCTCCTTATATTTCTTATTTCCAGTGATCTTTCTGAGTGTCTGGTATTAAACTGCACTCTTCTGATTTCTCTTTCTTGCCTCTTATATTCAGTTGCTAAGGTCTTTCAGTTCCATCTCTACACTATCTAACTCATACCTGTCTCTGTGCTCATAAAATTTTCTTGACTTAGTTCCTTCTAAATTGCGAGAAATTTAGCTTTGGAAGGAACATCATAGAATTGCTGTAGATGGTGATATAGAAACACAGTGAGGTGGAAGACTTTATCCAAGAGTGCAACAGAATTAGAGTTTTGAGATTTGTGTTCCTTCAACATGCCTGAGATTTCTTGTCTCCTGGCTTTTGCCCACCTGCCTTTTCTGACCAAAAGTTGGAAAAATGAATGATGTGAGGCCTAGCCCTATCTGTAAATTCTGTAAATGTACAGTAAGCTTCTATAAATTCCAGTTCTACCACCTGTCCCACACTCAATTTAAAGAAGTGAGTGGACCTCTCTAGAAATACTACTACCACCACTACTACTACTTCTACTACTAATCATTACCATCTTACATGGGTGTTTGGAGAAAATAAATAAGAAAATAAAATTTGTTTAATTTAGTGTTCAGCGAGGTGGTCATTTTTTATTAGTGGGTTATATAATTCATGAGGGATCAGAAGTCTAATAAATAACATACTTTGCTTCTTATTACTCTTCAAGGCTCAGCCAAGAGACTTTCATCTCCCTAAAGTTTTCCTCAATCTCAGATTGTCAAAAGAATGTATCCATTTTTGTTTTTTTCAGTGACACATAATGCTTCCTAATTTGGACTTTAATGTATATAGTTATCTGTATTTATACCAGACATTTTAAGGCAATTTTATACTTTCTTACACACAAGTAAAAAGTAAAGCTACGGAGCCATCGTGTATTCTTTAGATGAATATGTTGTTAAATGTTTCATTTTATAATTAGACCCATATTTTCAATTTAGATAGCTCTACTTGTTAGATCTGAAATTGTGAAGGATCGAAGATGCCGTATTACATACAAGCTGTAAGTATTTTAAGTAACTATGTTACTGAAGTCCGACAGTTTATAACATGCTGTATTACTAACACTGGGTGAAAGTAATCCTTAATAAATTTGTCCATGTTTTTGCTTGCTGCAGTTACATATTCTCTCTGTCTCTCTCTGTCTCTGTCTCTGTCTCTGTCTCTGTCTCTGTCTCTGTCTCGATTAGGGTTTGGAACATTTTGGCACTCAGAGCTGCTTACATCAGATCCTCATTCCCTAATTCCCTAATGTCCTCTACATGTGCCGTGAGGTTTGCACTGTTGGACATCAACCCGGCATTAGGAAGCAGGGTTCACGTGGGACTTTCTGACACATCTGTTTTTCCTCTTCCCCAGGGAAGACAGAGAAAGAAGAAAGGGAAACAGACAAGAGAAAGGAGAAGGGAAAGGGAGCCAGAGAGAGAGAAACAGAGAGATATTCTGCTTCAGATTATAAATAAATCCAACTCTGTTGGCAAGTGAAGAGATGGTCTCTACTTCACCACTCTAGAATGTAAAAGGGTGACTCCAGGGATACACATCTCTGTATCTCTCTAGAAGATCATTAGGGTCAGGCTTAAATCACCTTTTAATCCAATTGGCAGTGTTCTTTGCTCAGGAAACTCTGTGTATACAAAAATGTGAAAAAAAATGTGAACATGTTCATGGAAATTTGTCTCCTGAGATTGTCACCTACAGTATAATCAAAAACTAATAGTGCAACTGAACAGTGGTGCATGCCTACAAATCCAGCTGCTTAGGAGACTCAGGCAGGAGGGTTGGAAGTTCAAGGCCAGCCTGGGTAACTCAGTGAGACTTTGTCTTAAAATAAAAAGATAAAAAGGCCTGAGGATGGAGCTCTGTGGTAGAGTGTTGCTGGGTATGAACTCCAGTATTGCAAAACACAAAAACGTAACACCCAATAGTGCAGAAGATAATAACATCAATGACTACAAACAAAGAGCAAAAGTGTGTTTCAGTTGACAACACAAAATATAGTCACTGGGACAGTGGATACTGGAATGCTTTCCTCCAGGTCATTTCACACTCACTGTAGCGAAAACTGTCTGCTGACTGTGCACTCTAGGATTATCTTTTGGACCAAGAATTGCCCTGCCGTGGGTTTCCTAAAGGATGTTCTGAGGTCTCAGTTGCAAATACATTTGGGGCACCTTCTCCCACTGCCAAATCTTGCCTTTTTCATCTTTGTCTGTCTGTCTGTTTTTCTATCTATCCATAGGAGAGAAGATAGAAAAACCGTGGATTGTGAGTAACTCATTCTGCGACTGTTCTACGAGGTGAGCAAACATTTCTAATAAACTTTAACTTGATAAATGAGCAGTGTCTTGCAACATGAGCAGTACATGATGCCAAACATCACATGATCACAACTGAGCCAATGGTTCCTCTCTCTCTCTCTCTTTTTCTCTGTGAGATTGTGGGTGATTGTCTCCCAACAAGAGGTTAAGGAGAAGATCTAATCAACAGAGGAGCAGGAGAAAAAGCCAGAGAATCCCTCACTTCAAATGAAATTGCGGAAACGTGTAAAATGTGCGAAACGGTGCTAAATTTTGTAGAAAAGCACCATCCAAATAAGGCTGTAGCAGTGTGAGTCATGAATCTGTGTAGTGACAATGCCATGTCACATTTCTGCACAATCCTCAAAAGGGGCAAAAGCAAGTGCTACTGAGTAGTTTCCTTGTTAAAGTTACACAAAAAGAAAAGAGAAAGATTCCACTGAGCCAATAGATAGCAGTGATTCCGTTAGTGAGAGTGAAAGTCTCCTATGCAATAACCCTCCTCTCTCTTGTCTCCCTCACACCAGCCAGGAAGGTTTGCAAAGGTGAGTGCAGGTTAATTTACTTTCTTTATATTTTGTATTTTTTATTACTTTGTATTATATTATACTATTGGAATCATTTTTATATGACTATTTTTGGATTGTAGAATGAATCATCTGAGTTTTGTTATTTCTTCTTATTACAGGCAGCTAAGTTAGACAGAAATTAATATACAGATAGAGAGGGATTGGGCTCTCAAGGAAGTCAGCACAGAAATAAAGACATCAGGATTGTGGCTGGAGGAACATCTGAAGAAGACTTAGGCCTGAAGATAAAGAGAAGTCTCTGTATTTCCAACAAAACTCTCCTGACTTCTTCCTTTGGTTGGCAGCTTCATTCTTGGTGTTGTGGGACCACAAACTTGGCACATTTGACATCTAACAGGTTGGGAGTTACATTTCTCCTAGATCATTATGGTGAAATTTGCTTTGACATAAGTGCTTTGTATTACAAAGATGTTTCTGGAATGAATTATGCCCGCAAACCAAGGTCTTACTGTATATGGACTCTTCATCTATACAGTATCTGATGAGCAGCACCTACCTATCTGTAACTCTCCATCTGAGAACTGGTTGTCAGGGAACACAACCCAAGACACTTGATTTCCTTCATTTAAAACAGCATATTGGCTGCAGAAATGTCTATATGATTTCTCTCAAACTTAGAACTCCTTCTGTCATTCTTTCTCTGATAATTTTAAACTTCAAGCAGTATTTTAATGTTAGTTCTACCATAAAAAGTGGAGTTTGAAATGCATGGGTAATAATTTCCTTTTTGATAGGTGAACGTTGCTACCTAAGAAATTTTTCCAAAACAATTTTGAATCCTTGCCCCCTACATTCCTTCTGACACTATGCTAGATAGCTCTGCTAGTGAGGTGTGGCTGTCTTTAGCATGCTCATCTACTTAATAAGTTTGGTTTTCCTTCCTATAAAAATGTTGAGATTTTTCCAAATTGAGCAGGAATGGGGGGAGAGGGGTGGAGACAAGGAGACAGAATTTACTTAAATTCAAATGAAAGAAATGTTCATTGATAACAAATGGGAATAATATTCTTATTGCTAAAGATGTATAAATGAGCTAAGTGCGGGGATAAACTCTCTTTGTTTGCCTGATTAAAAAGTAGTTTCCCAGACTAAGTCTTTCCTAAATTGGGACCTTTCATTACCAGGAAAATTAATTTCAGGCTATTTCTAGCTAAAAAGAGGGGTTAAATCCAAGCGATTGACATTGAATATCCAGGTCAAAAATAAGCCTGTCAGTACACTTTATTTCACCTCAATTTCAGGCTCTATGTACGGTAAATCTCGTGTTCCATGCCACATTTTTGCTATATTCAGAATTCAGAATGAATGGTGATTATCCAAAATAGTGATTTTCATTTCCTTTTGAGAGAAAGTTGTAGCTTTGCTCATTTATTGATGAACAAGGCACAGATGTCTTATGCAGATATATGCAGATGGCTTTTCCCCTTTCCAGTCTTACAGTCAGAATACAATGCATGGAAGAAGCACGTGCCACGCCAAACCCTACTGCTGTATTTCTGGGATGGGAGGAACCTCCCATGTCACCAGGCCCAGCCTTCACCCACCTGCATTCACTAGGAAACCGCTTTTCCGATTTTCACATACATGCCTTCCACCTGTATCATTGACACTAAAATTTCTTTAAATCAATTTACTTTGGATAACCTGATGTTTATTTTAAAAAGGAATTTTAAGTCATTACTGCAAATGGAAAACAGAAATCAGTTGCCCATAGTACAAGGTAATAATCAAAATAATTATACAGTCACAGTGAAGATCCTCTTCCCAATGGATTGTGCAGACGTTCGGTTATTGTAAAAAGTTCTTTAAAAGAGAAATTATAAAAAGTAAATGTACATATTTTACCTCAACTTTAAATGCATAAGTATGCATTCCTCAGTCGGTAAACTAAAAAAAAAACCTTTTGTTTTCACTGATTTTCTCTATCATCTTTATAAACAGTGAATTCTGCTCCTATTTTTATTATTTTCCTCCTTATCTTGAGTTTAATTTGATTATATTCTTTTAGCTTTTTAAGGTAGAAGTTTAGATCAATGATGCCATTCTTTTTATTTAAAATACAAACATTTAGAAGTATAGATTTCTTTCTTATGTACCACCTTAGCTGCAATTCACAAACTGTGATGAGTTTCATTTTAAATTTATTCAAAATTTGCTCTCTCCTTGTGAAAGTCTTTGACCAATGGATAATTTCTGCATGTTGTTAGTTTCTACATATTTTAGAAGATATTCCCCACATCTCTTTATTATTGATTTTTAGTTCAATTCTCTTATGATCAGAGAACATACTCTGTATGATTTCAATTTTGCTAAACTTGATAACATTTGTTTCATGGCTTTATAAGACATATTGGTAAATATTTCAAGTGCACTAGAAAAAAACGTGTATTTTGCTATTTGAGTGGAATGTTTAACAAATACTAATTTATTAATATTTGATCAAGTTGATTGTGATTGTTGTTCAAGTCTTGTATATCCATACTGACTTTTTATTATTCTATCAGTTACTGAAAGAAGAATGTTACATTTCCAACTATAATTTTATATTTTTCTATTTCTATTTTCAGGGTTTTTTTTCCACACAAGCTAAGGCTCTGTGATTACATAATTAGGATTATTCTGTCTTGATAAACTGAACCCTTTAACATTATAAAACATGCCTACTTATCCCTGATAATATTTCTTATGCTGAAGTCTACATAGTCTGATACTAATGTAGTTACTCTGGTTTCTTATATTTTATTTTCCATCCTTTTACTCCTGACCTATTTGTGTTTTTATAATTGAAGTGCATTTCTTAAAAGTAGCTTATGCTGTTTTTTAAAATTCAGTTTGACAATTTCTGCCTTTTAAGTGAAATGTTTAGATTGTTAATAACTAATGTAACTATTAGTAAAAGGGTAAAAATAGATCATTCTGGTAATTGATTTCTATTTTTCTCTTCCGTTCTTGGCTTTTTTTTTTTCCTCTCTGGTCTGGCCTATTTTTCCGGATTAATTGAACAATACTTAAATTTCATTTTATCTATGTCACTGACTTATTATTATAACTTTTTATCTTTTTATTAGTTACTTCAAGATTTGAAATATTTATCTTCCATTTATAGGCTAATATCAGATTATATCATACAAAGTCACATATAATAAAAGATATAACAGTACACTTCTGTTTCTCTGCTCCTGTCCTCTGTCATAACTGACATATATTTTAACTCCTCATAAGTCATGAAACAACTTTTTTTTGTCTTAAACAGTGAGCATCTTTTAAGGAAATAAAAAAAAGAGAATGAGAGGGCATTTTATATTGGCCTACATATTTGCTATTTTTGGCATGCTAATTTGCTAATTATTTTGTCATGTTAAAATTTGCTAATTTCAAAGAAACTGCCAAACTGTCTTCCAAACAGCTTCCCAGGTTTCCTCAGTATTCTTTTCTTTTAGTCTTTGATCTTAAAGGACTTCTAGTGGCGTATTTTCTGATATTTTGTTTGTATAAAAAGTTATTACTTAGCTTTTATTTTAAGTTTTTAAATAAGCTTTATTTTTTCTAGGGGTTTCAGGCTCACAGCAAAGTTGAATGGAAAGCAGAGTTCCCATATACTCATCTTTCCTCCACACGTGCATAGTCTCCCTTCCCTTTAATGACCTGCGTGATGGCAGTATGCTGGTCGCAATCGGTGAACGGACGCTGGCACACATCCCCACCCAGACACCAGAGACTCCGTGAGGTTCTCTCTGGGCGCTGCATGTTCTGTGGGTTTTGACGCATGTGTAATGAGTGTCTTAGCCTGATTCGGTTTTGCTCTCCTAGAACAGAATGCCAAAGACTTAGTCATTTATGAGCAGTAGAACTTTGGCATTTCCAGAGGTGAAGCGTTAACAACTGAGGCACCGACGTCTGGTGAGGGCCTTCACACTGTGGCATCCCAGGTTGGAAGGGGAAGAGCAAGAAAGAGGAGAAGAGCTAGAACTTGTAGCCGCTAGTCCTTTAATAATTGATATTGATCTGCTCATGTGAGAGAAGCTCTCACGAACTAATTTCTCAGGAAGCCCCACCTCCTAACACTGCTGCTTTGGGGAGCAAATTTTTAACACATCGCTTTTGGAGAATACATTCAAACAAGAGCAATGACATTTATTTACCATTGTATCACATGGGATAGTTTCATTGCTGTATAAGTCCTCTGACCTCTGCCTATCCATCTTCCTTCCCAACCTTTGGCACCACTGATCTTACTTTCTCCTTTGTTTTACCTTTTCCAGGATGTCAAAGAGTTGGAATCCCAGTCTGTAGCATTCTAAGGTTGATTATTATTAATACATGTATTTAAGCTTCCTTGTTGTATTTTCTTGGCTTTGTAGCTCATTCCTGTTTAGCACATTGTTTCAGTGTTCCACATTATACTTTTTCCATTTGCTTCCTGAAGAACATCTTGGTTGTCTCCATATTTTGGCAATTACAAACAAAGCTGCTCTAAATGTCCTTCTACAGGTTTTTGTGTGGAGATAAATTTCCAATGCATTTGGGTCAATGTCAAGGAGCATGGCTGTGGGTAGTACAGGGAGTATGTTTAATTTTGAAAGAAACTGCCCAACTGACTTCCAAAGTGACTGTTTTATTTTACATGCCTACCAGCACCCAACGAACATTTCTGCTACGAAACATTCTAGCAAAGATGTAGTGGTATTAGTATTTTGGCCATTTTAATAACAGATATTTAGTGATATCTAGTGGTTTTAATTTGCAATTCCTAATGACATATGATGTTAAGCATGTTTTCATATGCTTATTAATTTATCAGTACCTCTTCTTTAGTGAAGTATCTTTTCAGATCTTTTGCCCATTT
>PVJO010002476.1:0-143414 GCA_004026905.1 Hystrix cristata
AAACATAATATCTATTCTACCCCTTTGTCCTTATTTACACTTATGGTTTCTCATATCAGAGAAACAATTCAATGTGTACTGATAAGTGTCTGATTTATTTCACTTAATAGTATGTTCTCAAGGAACAATAAATCTCCTGGAGAATAAAATAGGAAGAACTCTCAAAGTCATAGGGGTTGGAAAAAAATTTATGAATAAAACTCAGACTGCACGGGAAACAATTCAAAGAATTGATGCTTGGGACCACATCCTATTAAAAGGCTTTTGCACGGCAAAAGACATTACTAATAGAGTAGGGCGAAAAATCACAAACTGGGAGAAAATTTTTGCCAGCTGTCCCTCAGACAAAGGTCTAGCATCCAGAATATATAAAGAACTCAAAAAGATCAAACCCTCCAAATTTAAAGACTCTATCCAAAAATGGGCATCTGAAATGAATAAACCTTTCTCAGATGAAGAAATAAAAATGGCAAATAAATATGTGAAAAAATGTTCAACATCATTGGTCTTTCGAGAGATGCAGATCAAAACAACACTAAGATACCATCTCACTCCAGAAAGAATAGCTATTATCAAGAAATCAACCAATAACAAGTGCTGGCGGGGCTGCGGGGAAAAAGGAACCCTCCTCCACTGTTGGTGGGAATGTAGACTGGTCCACTGTGGAAATCAGTGTGGAGATTCCTCAGAAAACTACAACTAGAGGTTCCATTTGACCCGGCTATTCCTCTGCTGGGTATCTTCCCAGAAGAATTAAAATCATCATATCACAGTGATATATGCACAACCATGTTCACAGCAGCACAATTTGTAATAGCTAAGTCTTGGAAACAACCTAAATGCCCAACAACTGATGAATGGCTGAAGAAGATGTGGTTTTTCTACACAATGGAGTACTACATCGCCATAAAAAAGGATAAACTAGAGTCATTTGTATGTAAAAGGCATCAGTTTTCTGAGCCTCAATTTCCCCATTTGTTAAAGAGTTGTGCCCTAGAATGCTTCTGTGAGGACTGAAGGAAGATACACACACACACACACACACACACACACACACGGAAGATGGAAGATATCTATATATGGGATATATATATATATATGTTATGGTGACATAGATGGTTATAATATGATAGAAGTATAGTATTATCAGGCAGTAGAACAAAATAATTTGTTCAGACACTGGAGCCAAACTGCCACTTTTATTCACTAGAGAATGATGATCAGGATGCACACTGAAAGCTCTGAAATCTTGAAAACTCAGCAAACTAAATATTTTTTTGTAAGTGGGATGCCCAAACTTATTTGGTACCAAGGTCAGTGTAAAAGTTCTGATGGTCTCTGTCTCCGCAGAAATGTCAGTGTGTTTGTTTACTGGGTGCTGCTCTAGACACCACCCCGCCCTGCCCGATGACTTGCTTGTCAAGGAAGGAGGCTGGGAGGGCAGTCCAGGAAAAATCCCACCTCTTGATCTCAGACACTAGTTTATTCAGCCCGCTCTGCAAGGCACAGCTGGGATCCTGCATGTGTGGGTGCGGCTCTGCCTCCTTTAGAGTTACAAGTACCTTTCTGGGCCCCACTTTCTCATTTAAAAAGCCCATCATTCAGCCTATGTGATAACAACATGCCGTCCAGCTTTCTCCAACTCTGCCTCCTGTGATGCTGCCTTACAGCTATCACACCAGTGATCTGGAACAACCGCACTCTGGGTGCTCCCGGGCAGTTGGGCGGGGTGAGAAGAAGCCTGACTCTGTTCAGATCTGAGCGTGATATGTACAGTTCAGAGTGGGACCAAATACAAAATATTCTGCGACTTTGTGACCCCAAGAAATGTGATCTTTCCTCACTCCTGAGTACTGCAACTACCGTGACCACAGGAACAGGCTCTCAGCCGTCCCCTGGACAAGTTCAGATACGACTGGGACAGAGTCAAGTCCAACAAGGTCCAGCTTGCAAACTAGAGGGCCGTGGGCAAGGCTGCCACAAATTGGTAAAATTCAGAGGTCAAGCAGCAGTGACTGATACAGGAATTTGGTTCACAGACAAAAAGACCCTGGTAGTGGAAGAAGGACTGGTGTGGATGTAAAAGAGAAACATTGGGGAGTGACTGGAGTTCAGGGCAGGACTCTAGTCCAGGAGGGAAACTGGAAGGAGGGAGGTGAGGAGGAGGGGGAAACAACACTGGAGCCCGCCAGTGCTACACGCTGGGCCGCCAGAGGTGGGGAGGAAGCACTGTGACCCTCAGACCTTCCCTGAAACAACAAGTGCTGCCGTGCTGACAAGACAGTGAAATGCTGATCTCACTCAGATTTTGTTTTAGAAGCAATGTAACCGACTAAAAATGCTCATGTCCCCAGAGTCCCAGGCGTTCTGGGTACAATGTAAGCAGATGTTCCCGGGAGGGGTGCTGGGGAAAGTTATTACAGGGTCAGTTCAGCTGAACATTCTTTCTCAATGTTTCTGCCTGGAACCCAAACAGGATTTTGAAAGAGAAATAGACATCTAGAGAGCTTGAAGCCTAATGCCCCACACTAAGCTTGGTGGAGCTGAAAACCAAAAGAAGACTAAGACCCTGCTGGCATGAAGAGTCACAGGTTAGCCCGACTGCTACTGGGGCTTCTTGTCACATGAGAAAGATGGAACTTCCTCAGTTAATTGATTATTGTTGTGTTTCTGTTTAATGAACATGAGTCTAATCATAACAGGTACACATACCTAGCAGTCAGGATTGTTGCAAGGATCAGATGCTTTGGGAGACTCAGAGGGTTGAGTTGGGCACAGCAGGTGTAGCTGAGCTCCTGAATTCCTCCTTTGGAGACCTCATCCCACCTTGAGCCTCCGTGGGTGGTGGAGACTTAAGCCACTGATACACTTCCTGTTGCAACCTGATTAACTCAGTGCGGACGAGGGTAATCCTGGGATCACAATGGGGATGTGTCAGTAAATCCAGCTGCAAGGAAGCAGTTTAAGAAAAACAGGACAAATAAGGCAGAGGATGACATGATGGCTCACTGAAAATCCATCTGTACTCCTAGAAAAAATTCCTCTGCTTCTATCCTAACAGTGGTGGGGTGTACAGCACCATGTTTACATTCCAGGTACACACTTTACTCATTTTTTTCATGGTCCATCTAACCACTAAATACTTTCTGAATGCCTATAATGTGTCAGGCGCTGTATTAGGTGATGGAGAGACAAAGATGGATCAAATGCAGCCCTTAGACTCATACACCTTCATATTTTGTAGGAACTAGGGGTCGAAAAAATGAAGAGTATATTTGAGTTTAATGTGAAGGAGAGAAAATTCTTTGAATACTGAATGTAGTGTCATTTTATATCATCTTATGCCACAAAAATCATATTAACCAGATCTGGGGGAGATAGGGGTATAGTTCCAATCCAGAATGAAGTGGAAAGTTACTGGTATGCTCAGAAATAAGCTTACATAATTATGGGCTGAGGTCAGACAAACTATAGAGGGTTCTTAATTTCTAGCATTTCCTTGGCCTGTGAGTAAACTACCATTTAACCTAGGTAAAACATCCTGTCTCCTTATGTGGAAAAATACCCAGATGGTGGAAATTTTATGTTATTTACCAACAGGAAGATAGGACTTCCTGCATCACTTTCTGGCCAGCTGGCTAAGAAGTTTGCTCCACCCACTGTTTTTCAAATAACCACTCCTGAGTGAATGGTTTTTAGGTAGTAGCACAGACCACGCTTTGGAGTTGAGGTGCTGGCATCAGGGCACCTGACTGAATCCTCACTGCTACTTACCAGCTGGAGAGAAACCAGTAATTCTTTGGCATCTTTGAGTCTCAGGCTCATCAATAAAGTGGATGTAATAATTCCTACCATGTAGGATTAGGAAGATTAAAAATAATACATAATGCAAAGGATGTTTGGTGCTGGCTGCAGAGTTAGAGCTCAAAACGTGTTAATTGTGCGGGAAATGAAGTGGGGAAAGAAAAAGGGGACTAGTAAATCTTTTCTTGGAGGAATGATCTGGGCTGGAGACAGTTTGTCCCAAACAGACCTCTTCATGTCATCTCTGTCCTAACTTGGTTTCATCTTCAACTTACCCCAAACATAGTTCATCCTCTTTTCTCTGTTATTCTACCCTTATCACCTGCAAGGCCCCTGAGACATGGAGTAAGATTATTTAACCAGAAAACTGAATTTTGGTCCTGTTGAATGTACATAACTGAGGGTAGATATGCGGGCAATTCTGAAGGGTCTTCAGAATGAGCAGGCCTAGTGCCCTTTAAGAGGGTATGTGAAGATTTTTCATAAAAGGCCTCTCTGCCTAGAGGCATTGCCTCCTCGCCTTCTCAAGACGGATGAAAATACTGACCTCATATGATGATGGTGGGAGTGAAGCTGAATGAAAAGCCCTAACATGATAATAGAGAGTAAGTTGGAGCTCCACAGCTTCTGTTTCATCCTTCTCCACGACCTTGCCTGGTGTCACACCACCCTAAACCAAAAAAGGTGCTATCAATGTGCTGAAAACAGATGGCAGGATAAATACAGGAATCCACTCTTAGCTATAGTTGAAATTAGTTTATCGAGCATGATGGCTGAAATTAATGTGTCAGATATTTTTTTTTATTAGGCCACAGGGCATCATTTCCTGGAATTGTTCTTCTCAGCCATGCTCCACATTAGAATTACTGGGTGGCATTTTTAAAGCTACTTCTGTATAACATGCACACCTCCATGCTCCCTAAGAAAATCTGATTTTAATTAATAGCTCCTTGAAAGAATGTGGACTCTTTGGATTTATTTGTTCATCTGTAAATTAAGAAGCAGAGAGGTAGAGTAACTTACTATATATTGCACATCTAGAGAAGGGTCCAGACAAGGCATCCATTGCTATCTTTAATTACAACTGTGATATTTTGTCCATTATGGATTTTTGACATTAATTTTTATTTTTAAAAGTATTTCATTAAATATTATTTATTTTGATCACTGAATGTTTTGGCAGCCCCTGAAATCTTGCCCTCAAATCCATAGCCAAATGATAGGGACGTTCGAGAGAAAAATCTCACTTCACTTGCTACCTAGGAATTGCATTTTAAAAGGGAATGGGACAGGCCTTCCTATCCTTTCCCTTGGAAGGCCGTGCTAAGCCCTTCCTTCAGATTGGCCCTGTTTCCAGGAACGGGGACAGCCTGGCACAAGTATGAGGGTGAGCTGCTGATCTGTGGCCAAGCTGGACCCAGACACAGTAAATTTCTCTGCAAGAAATCTGTTGACAGCAGATTTAAGATTCATTAGACTTTGGCTGTGTCTCTGTAGCAACTTAGGTAGCAGATGAGATTCCTCCTGAAAGGTGTGTTTGTTCTTGAACCTGCCACTTATTTGTAGTTAAGCTCTTGCTGTTTGTCAGTTGGAAATTATCAGCCGGTACTAATCTGAACTGGGAAGTAAATGAGCGGCCACACTGGGAGCATGTCCTCAGATATCGTACCTCAAGGCCATTGATTTGCCAGGAAGGAACACCTGTTTACCAGGTCGGGAAACAAGCGCACAGTTTGCAAAGAAAGATGCAGACAGAGTGGAGCCAGGTGAAGCCTCTTCCTGGGAGGTAGGTAGGTACCACGTACCGGGGCAGCATGCAGCCTGCCCTGCCTGACTTCATCTACCTCAGAGAGTGTCTCAGTCATCGCAAGGGCAGCACTAACTCTCAACAATTTTTCTAAACTCGACTTTACTTTTTAAAAATTTCAATTCCCACTAGAGTACAGATTGCTTAAGGACAAAGATGTTGGTGGATTTTGTTCAGTGCTACATTCTTAGCAAGTAGAATGATGGCTACATCCAAAATAAGTGCTAAGGATCACATTACCTTCCTGATTAGGACTCTTCAATATCGTCTGTTTCCCTCGGGATGAACACTGAAGTCTTTATGTAACCTGAAGATTTACATCCCCTGTCTTGCTAATCCAACATCAAGTCATGTTGCCTTTTTTTTTTTCCTTCTTCATTTATTCATTCTTTCTCTCTCTCTCCTTTATTTTTTCTTTTGCAGTACTGGAGATTGAACCTAGGGCCTCTGTACTGAGATACTTCCAATTCCAATCTCCTTTTTAATTTTTATTTTGAGAAAGTCTTGTTACATCACTAAATTGCCCAGGCTGGGTTAGACTTGCAATCCTCCTGCCTCAGTCTCCCAGAATGATGGGATTACAGCTGTGTACCACTGTGCCCAACTAGTCACCTTTTCTCATTCACTGTATTCCAGGCTTTGCCCTACTAGGACTTTGCAAATTATTTCTCCAGCCAGGATGCTGTCCTTCTCTACACATATATGCATACCTGTATGCATTAGAGACACACACGTGCCCACACATGTGCACTTACACACACACATACACACACCTACCAGGATCCTCTGCTTTTCAATCTTTGTCTCTTGCATTAAAGAGTTTATCTTCACAGAAATTTCTCTGGCTACCTAATCCATGCTATTCCTCTTTAGTTTCATTTCTCTTATTTCCTTCATTGCATTTTTGCAACTTGGTAAATGAATAGTTTCATTTGTTCTCCTATTTATTGTCTGTTTTTATATCGTATCCCAAAATTCGTCAAGAAGAGAGTATGACTATGTTGGTTTCAAAGGTCCTGGAATAGAATAGGTACTTACAAATGACTTAATGAACACATGAATGGATGAGCTTCTTTAGCACATATGACCGTGTCGTAGACTCAAATATGAAGACGGTGCTGTCCATCCCTTTCCTGCCCTTAGGTGTGCTTTGTCCGTGGTCACCTAACACTGTCCACAAACTGTCCAGGCCTCCTTAAATGACCAATCTCAGATCACACCATCTAGACAGTGTCCCTCTAAGATGCCAACAGCTGAAATAAGAGGTGCTGCAAATTAGTTTTTAACAGAAATGTGTCATTCTAAGTACTGTGGGAATTTATGGCATCATAGATAACTTATAGGGAAGAAATTTATATGAGGATAGGAGTGGACATTCACCCCATAGGGGCAGCCCCCAGGCCTGTCATTTATGCAGGTGACCAATATCTTTTATCAGTTTAAGCCACATTAATCTGGGATTTTCGTGGTATTTTTTTGACCTTTCTAACCATATATCGATTGTCTCGAACTATTACTTCTTACATAAAATGGAAGTGAAATAACTGGAAAGACATAAGTTACAATTTAGTAGTACATATTTACATTTAGGTATTGAGATATGAGTGTTTTTAATGTTGTCCCTCCTACACTTGTCTTTTAAAACTTTTTTGTCATTGACTCTATATTACTTACTTTTGTAATTTTAGAATACTTAAAAGGTTATTTCAGGTGCTCTCTTCTGGATTTACATATTCCGAAGACTGTGATATGGTAGCCACTGATGTTGTATGAATATTTAAACTTAAATATATCAAAATTAAGTTTAATTAATAATTCAGTTCTTCAGTCACACTCATCATATTTCAGATTCTCAGTAGTCACAGGTGGCCAGTGGCTACCATTTTGGATGGTGTGGAGAAGAACATTTCTATTAGAAAGTAATAGAAATGTACAGAAAGTTCATCGGAAAATGCTGGTGTGGTGTGTGTAGGTTTGAAACAGTGAGCAACAGCTGTTAAAAAGTTATGTTTCTAAAACAAAGTTTTGAAAAGAACATTGTTGGGTTATGATTCAAATATAGTGCTATTGATTGCTCACTGGGGGAGCAATAGTGCTATTATGCTCACTAGGGTCTTTGAAAAACAGGTCTATGGAAGAATATGTCCTTGAAATTTTATAGCTGTGAAGGTTGATGACTGAATTTAACTACCTGGGACTTCTCACAAAGCCATCTGATGAGATGGGCGAATGCTCACCATGATATGTCAGTAGCTGGGGCCATTTTTAAGACTTACCTTCCCGTAAGCAGTTTCCATAGGCTTAACTAAAATCAGATTTTCTTTTTCTTTACTACCCATTCTCATTAAAAGGATTTTAGGATCGGTTCTTGGGTAACTCCTGTTTAATGAACTACGGATAACTTAATGCTAAAGCAAATATATAACCAGCCTGGGAGGTCGAACTCAGCATTGGGGTAGTCTGTTCCTTGAAAAACTTAGGGACTGAATGATCTTTGACACAACAGAGCAAGATGTGAGCAGTTACACTTGCTCTGCAAATTATTAGAAGATGTCTGGTGTCAAGATGGATCTTCAAATCCACGTTTCTGGTGGGCTACAGAGTATGTCAACTTTGCCTTAACCCTTATAAGCAAAGAGAATCCATGTTATTAGCTGAGAAGTGTAAGAATATAGTTACTCATGGTTTTTTAAGCAAATGTTTAATGAGCACCTACCACATGCTAGGTAATGGGATAGAGCAGTGAATAAGATAGAGACACGGCCTTACTGGATACCACCTCAAATTATAATAGCAGCCTTATCAATGTTAAGGACAGTTTTAAATAAAAATGAGTTGACATGCAAGGTTTTTTTTTTTTTTTACAAACAAGAATCAGGAGTGTTTCCAACAATGCAGTAAAGATAAATCCTTAGCTGTACATTTAAAGCAGTAAAGGTAAGGTATGGCTGTGTTTTATATTGATTTGAGCTTCTCAAGAGAGCCCTTAAATGTCAATTAGGTCTGTGCAAAAGGAAAAGGACAAAATATTTCTGTAACATGATTCCTGTAGGGGGCATTGATCACCATGTGAGCATACTGTCTTTGTTTTGTGTTGCAATGACTAACTATCCAGGGCTGAGTAACTTACAAAGTAAAGATGTTTATTTGCTGATGGTTCAGGTGACTGGAGGGTCCTAAGAGCATGGCAGGGTGTCCCAGTGAGGCCCCCCTGGCTGGATCACAATGTAAGTGACAGGCAGAAAAGGAACCAGCTACAGGAGGAAGGGGCACACATGCAAGCAAAGAAGCAGTCAGGAGAGGCGCCAGGTGGGCTTATCAGCATTCTTGAGAGTGACGCGAGCATGCAGTATGGCAGACAGCACTGATCCACTTGTGAAGGTGAAGCCCCCATGATCTCATTACCCTCCCGGGGTTCTACCTCTTAAAGGTTCGCCTTAACCCTGCACACTGTGGACCAAGCTTCCAGCACATGAAGCCTTGGGGACAAATCATATCTAAACCATAGCAAGTGTGCAAATTGCCAAGACCTCTAATGCGCCTTCCTCCAAGAACTCCACTTAACATGGCACTGGGAAGACGTACCAAAATCTAGACAAAAGTTCATAGTGAAAGAGCAAATTCACTCAAATAAGAAAGACTACAGTTGTGCAAAACAACATGAATGTACATGGTGAACTAGTAAATCTTATTGTAAATCTCTCACATCTATGGTACAAGCTTTCAAACGACACACTGATATGTTGTAATTGTGTCCTGGTACAGGGACAGAGGGAGGAGCAGAGGTCATGCAAAGTTGCCTATGCTCCTTAAATAAAATTAATTGAGGAAAGGAAGTGAATCTAGTGATGGTCAGAAGTCAACATAAGGACTGGTGATAGAAGGTTTTAGCAACAACATGTGGATTTTGCTAGATGCTTTTACAAATCCATTCACACCAACTTGATCTGTGTTTTAGAAAATATTTGTTGAGTACAATGATATGTAACACTGAGCCCAAGTGTGGGACACCTTCTGACTGGAAAGAGACTTAGAAATCATAATAGTTGTTAATAGTTAAAACAAAGACTGAATGAAAAGTCAGGGAAAAGCACAGTATGAGAAAAGTAGAGTCAAGCATGCATGCTTGAGTACTCCTGAAGTTTAGGGGTAGGACAAAACGGATGCAAACCAGCAGAGCGCTTTTTCAGAGAAGACAAGGAAGTGAAGAATTTAGATTAGCGAGCCCTGGTTAACACAGAGGAGGAGTGCGGCCAGCTAAAGACCTAACTGTCCACCGAACCGCAAGGGTTGAATGAAGTGGTGTGAGAAGAACCCAGATTGCGAGAGACTGAGTAGCAACAAGAGGTGAGCAAATGTGGATGGGACCGACAACTGCTTTTCAGGAGCCCTAAAATTAAGACCCTGTTTTTACTCCTAAGAACCCAGTTTGTCGACTTGTGCATGTTTATCTGCGGGCCTGAGCTGCCTGGGCTGCAAGGACAGGAAGCAATCGCATCTGACCCTTTGATCTGAGGAAAGGTCCAAACAACAAAGCATTCTCATCTTGGTTCTTCTCTGGTTGTACAAACTCTTAAAGAAATAATGTTTTTGAAACTGTTCTCCTTAGCAACCCTTGCCCACAAGGACTAGGTCTACAGAGTTCAAGGATAATGAGTTAACACCTCTTCCTCTGAGAAAAATACTTTGGGGCAGTCAGACATTGAACCTTGCAAAGTACCCACCATAAAGGCAGGGAAAAGATTTCTTGGTCTGCCATTCACTGCCATTGTTGCCCTTTGGGTAGATAGAGATGACCAGTGCACTCCGGGTCTGCAGTGTGTTCAGAAGGCTTTGCACAAACAAAGAGACACCCTAGAGATGTTGAAAGGAAGATCTTGCCTCTTATTAAACAATTACAACCTCAAAGTTGTTCATGCAGATCAGCCATATAAACGCCAAGAAAAATATCTCAATGATTATTTGTTCTATTTCACAAAGCTAAGAGTCCTAGGTTATTACAACATCCTTGTGTTTTCAAACTTTTTATTAGCACACCAGGGACCAAGTGTACCAATAGATCATTTATATATATATATATATGTATTTATATATATTTTTATATATATTTATATGAACTGTTGGTAGTTGAAGCTGGTTAAGTTGGGGCTAAACTTGTTTCCTAGAAATGGCACGCACAATTTAAAAGGCTGAGCCCTAGAAAAGTGGCTTACAATCCAGTTAATATATTAGAGCTACCTAAGAACAAATCCTTAATGCATTTAAAGATTATGATTTAATTAGTCTAGGTGGAAGATCTCTGGCATGATATTTTTTAAAAAAGCATCTAGGATGATTCTACCCTGCATAAATGATGCTGCCCTAGAGGAAGACTTTATTCATGAAAAATCTCCACTTTACTAAAGAAGATCCCTCATTTATAGTGCAATTCCCGTCAAGCCAAGAGGAAACACTGCCTTTGGCTAGTCAAATATCTGAGTTAATTGGAGTTGGCAAACTTACCAAGAATGGAAATCCATGCTATAAAGGATTAGAATACACTATGGATTAGATCCAAAATGCCTCCTCACGAAGTTTCATGTGTTCAGAGGTTGGGCTTTTGGAAGGTGATTGGATCATGGGGGTGCTACACTCATCAATGGATTAAACCTCGGCTAAATGTGCTGTTAGGAGGTAGGGCCTGCTCAAAGAGGTGGGTCGCTTAGGCATGACCTGGAAGGGTGTAGTATTGTCTCTGGCTACTCCTTTGTCTCTCTGCTTCTTGGCTGCCACGAGTGGAGCAACTTTCCTCCATCAATCCTTTTCTGCCTTCGAGCCAGTCGACTGTGGACCAAACCCTTTGAAACCACAAGCCAAATAAAACTCTCCTTTAAGTTGCAGGTGTCAGGAAGTGACTAGTACAGAACAATAATATATATATCTCAAAAGACTATTTCATTCAACCAACATTCATGAATGTATATTACGTGGCACACTCTGTGTAAAGTGCTAATAGACAAAGACAAATGATTCCTCAGTCTTTGGTTTTAAAGAGATATTAAGTATGTCTTAGTTACTTTTCAGAGCCAATGGTGAGAGAGCAGATTTAATAGAGAGGACATTCATAAGTTACAATATTCTCCCACAAGCCAAATGCAGAAGGTGCCGAATGTCTGTCTAGGCACTGGAGACCTAAAAAAACCAGTCAAGGGCTGGGAGCCCACAGCACTGTCCCATGTACGTCCGTGTTTGCAAATGATGGCTGAAGAAATCTCCACTGGAGCCAGGATATGATGCTTGCAGCAGAGATGACAACCAGAGCTCCTCCGAAGCAACAGCAGCCATCCTCGACGACAGCAAGGCCCTGAGCTCCTCCCTCCATGAGAACAGCTGAGTTCCTTTTGGGAGAACCAGCTGCAGCAGAGCTTCTCCTGGGAAACAGCCCACCAATCAGCTTCAACTCCCACTCTATCTTATGTTGCATCAGCAACAACCCTCAGGTGGATCCTCTATGCCCAGCATCACACCAACTCAGTCCAGCTGGGCGTTCTGGCTCAAGTTGACCACATTAAGTCCACCACAAAGTAGTCGTGGAAGGTAGATATATATGAATTAAAACAAAATCTAAGAACCAAAACACATTGGAGGAGCTTTCATTGTCTTGTGGTTATTGTCATTTGGGTCAATTAAAGATGACCCACAGATTCTAGGCACTCCTTTTATCAAAAGATGGTAGTTATTTTCCTTTTCCCTTGAATCTTTGCTGACCTTGTGACTTTCTCTGATCAGTATATACAGTGGGTGTGATTGTGGATCTAGGTTATAGATGTAAGACCTTACATCTGCATTTGTTCTCTTGTAGGATTCAGCCACCATGTTAAATGGTCCAGATACCCGGATGGTAAGATGTGTGGCTATTCTAGGCATCCTGAACAAAGTGCTAGATATGCGAATAAATCCGTCTTAAAATGTGGACTTCAGGCCATTATGTGAAGAAGCCCAAGGTGGTCATGTGAAGGAGCAATAGACATCCTAGCCATGCCCCAGATCAGCTGCCAAGGGCCCGCTGCTAAGAAAATACGGACCTGTGGTTGTATTCCGGAGACCAGTCTAAGAACCATTCAGTCAGCCAGAGGTATCGTGAGTTTTTTTGTCTTAAGTCACTAAGCATTATGGCTGTTCGTTGTATAGCAAATATAACTGATGCAGAAATTGGCGACCTTAAGCAGAGTGGGGCCATCACAAAGCCCTAAAATATGTGCATTGGCTTTGGGCCAGGTAGTAGGCAGGTTGGGAACAGGGATGGGGAGGCGAGGGATGGGAACTGGAAAAGCAGTGAAGTGCTCACTTTTGGAAGCTGCAGGAATCAAGACACATATTATATAGTGCTGAATTGCTTGGCGCCACTGTTGCCTGTAGTAGCCTGAAAGATAGAAAACACATCAAAACATGTATCTATTTGGGTAAGAGATGTTCAAAAAAATATTGAGATTGAAACTTGGCTTCTTTTAGCCATCTTTGATAAAGCACAGGAGAACAGAAAGGAGCCAGAGAAGAAACTCTTCCTTTTTAAAAAGAGAAATAGAAGGAAATATTTCCATCCACAGATTTACTAGGTTAGAAACTAAAACTGTTCTTCATTCCCCATGAGGCAAAAGATTCTCAAAGTAAGAGATGGTCTTAAGGTAAAGATTAAATCCTAAGTTGTACTTTTTTTCTTAAAAAAAAGGAGCCTGTCATGGAGAAGTTTATGGATATGATTTATTTAATGAAGTAAATTAAATGAACTTGAAATACAGTGCGTGGAAAACATACAAAATGTTAAAAGGAATCATATTGGTAAACACCACAAGTTTGGACTAAAAGACCTGAGGCAGCATGCAACAAACTATGTGCAGGTAGAAAAAAGGCCAAGAAATCTACTCAGCTGTAAACACGAACCTATTTAACGGAGAGGAAAGGGGTTCTTGGGAGATGGAACCAGGACCTAAAAATCAGAGTCAGAAACCACACAGAAGAGTGGATTGGGGAAAAATGAAGACAGAGTCAAGTGGGAAATGAGAGAGCAGAACTGGAGCTAAACAGGAAATGCCCCGGAAGTGCAGTGGGAGACTCTGAGAACCTGTGTCCAAGTAGGATTCAAAATTACTGTGGAACCAGGACTGCCATGGGCTGACCTTCCCTCTGTTTTGAATGGAAGTGTTCATCACTATTATCCTTGCCCTGAGTCACCTTTGTATTTTGGGTATGTGGGGAGACAGATAACTTACTTTTTTAATTCAGGAGTCTTTGGATTTATATGTATTAAACATGAATAACTTAGAGCTATAGTGTGTTAAAGATGGCCACAGATTCTATACTTTCCTTCCATGAAGAAATGGTGCTTATTTTCCCACCTCCTTTCCTCTGGGCTAACATGTAAATTTGTGCAGTAGAACGTGGTAGATGTGATGCTAGACTCCTCTAGCCTAGACTTTAAGAATTAGAGGCCTTTATCAGAGTCTTGGGGCACCATGTAAAGAAGTACAGCTGTCTTGCTGGACAGGCCAGGTGGCCAGCCCCCAGCTAGTCCTGCCATCCCAGCTGAAGTGCCAGACATGTGATAAAGCCCTCTTGGAACGTTGCCTTCAGACCACTGTATTGGGAAGAAGCCCAAGCACATCACACTGAGAAGCTGCAGGGAAGAGAATGGAGGTACTGTATCTGATGACTGATCTGAGGGCAGCCAATGGAATGCAGTTATGGGACTGATCCCAAATAAGATTACAACAATTATTTATTCAACACACAAAATCATGAGAAATAATAAATTATAAGTGACTAAATTTTGGGGAGATCTGCTTTATAGAAATGGGCAACTGACACAATTGAGAACTACAGTTGGAGCATTCAAGATATATAGGAGACCCTTCAGACAGGCAGTCTTAGTTGAATAGTTCAAGTAGATATTCTTTTTCTTTTCTTTTTTCTTTTTGTATTAGCAATTTTCCCCCTGCATCTCAGGACAGCAGGACAATGAAAAAAATAGTAGGATTCTTGAGAAAAAATAAAGCACAGAGTAATGCGGTGTAGAGAGAAAATTTACGTCTAGATGAGCACAGTTATGGGACAATACACTTAATGTTTATCAAGTGCTGTGGAGAGGATCAGGATAACCTAACTGATGAAGGCTTGTCACCAGTTTCTAAAAAGGATGGGAGTTTGGACACCTAAATGACACAAACAATACTCAATTTCAGAGTGTGTCTAGAGATACAAGGGATATATTCTTCCCCTTCTATTTTCTGGAAGAGGTTATATAGGATTGATGCTAATTCTTTTTTTTTTTTAATATTTGGTAGAATTCGCCAATGAAACTATCTGGCTATGGAAATTTCTTCAGTGGGAAGATTTGGAATGCTTGATTTAATCTTCTTTATACTTATAAGACCTGTCTTAGTTACTTTTTATTGTTGCTGAGACAAAATACCCGACACCCAAAGTTAAAGGGGGAAGGTTTATTTGGTTTCCAGTTCCTAGAGGTTTCAGTTCACCATTGGGGGGACCCAAAGCAGGGTGGCATGGCCGACAGGCAGAAGGCAGCAAGGGAAGCAAAAAAGGGAATAGACAAGCCTCTTTCCATCCCCTGTATCATATCCAGGTTAGTTGCCCTTAGGGTGAGTAGTGCTCACACCCTCGATCCCAGGACCCTTAATCCTAGTACCACAACCCTGAGCCCAGCAGAACTGCGCCAAACCAATCAGTGGACTAACTTAGCGATCACACACCCTAGATCCAGCCACCTCTGAAAACCCCCCACCTATGACCACATGACATTTTGGGGGGACCTCTAAACACAAACCATAACAAGACCCTTCAAATTATGCCTTTCATTTTAGACAAGTTGTGGTAATTTTTGCGTTTCAAGAAATTGATCCATTTCGTCTAAATTGTCAAAATGTTGTGGAGAGCTCTTTGTACTATTCCCATATTATACTTTTTAATGTCTGCAGGGTCTGTAGTGATATCCCCTCCTTTATTTTTGGCATGAATAATTTATATCATCTCTGTTTCTTTCTAGAGTTTGTCAGTTTTATTGGTCTTTCCAGAGCATCAACTTCTTGACTCATTGATTGTGCTCTATTATTTTTCTGCTTTCCATTTTATTGATTTCTGCTCTTATTTTCTTCCTCCTGCTTGTTTTGGGATTATTTTAGTCTTATTTTTATGTTCCTTGAAGCTTTTTATTTTGTAGGAAAACACTATTTCAGTTGATGTATGTTTGAATTTCACTAAACACAATATTATTAAATATTGTTTAATATCTAAAAATAACTATGACTATCTAATAACTATGTACTTTCACATAGCATATAAAACAGATTTCTCCCAAATTCATAAGAAACCACATGAATGCACCTGGAAATAATTGTAAAACTTACAAAATGTGTGTGGATTTTAAAAAACCAATCATAGTAGCTGATATCACTAGCTTCTAGTGTGCTGGAAGACAGCAATCAACGTAGCTTAGATCAGTAATGGGAGAAAACCATCAATGTCTTTTCTGCTGCTCTAAAAATTTCCCCTAAGCAGTCACCCAGCAGTGGAAAATCCCCAGCATGAAGGTTCATAGAGGCAGTGTGGTAAACATGTTCTGGTCACTAGATTTATCATTCAGTGGTGTATTTCCAATAATAAATGGCTCTTGGCACAACAAAGAATCTGAGTATAAAAAGACTCAATTTAGCTGCCCAGCTGCATAAAGAGCAAAATGTGTTTCAAAAGGAATGATGGGCATATTTTCATCTAATATTTGTACTGGTGTTTATTTTAAATCATTTAGTATGTTTTAAAGAGACAAATAAGCACCCACGTGGTTGAATTTTAAAATCGTACAATTATATTTCCAAGAGTGATAGACTCCAAGAGAAAACTGGCACCCAGAGTGCTGAAGTGATCGACCTGCGTCTCAGCAGAGCTCGAGCTCAGACCACCCAATCCTCTTCTACCAGTTAGTCAACAAATATTTGATGATTCTTATAATATGTCAGCAACTATTCCAGGTGCTAGGATGCAAAATTAAAAACAAAACAAAACAAAAAATCTTTGACTCCATGGAGCTAGCAGAAGAGACTTAATAGACAAGGAATGAAATCACAAAGCAAAATTACATAGTATGATAAGAGGTGTTAAGTGTTATTTTAAAAAGAATATAAATAGAGGAAGAGATATCGGAAGCGCTGGCAGGGAGGATGATAGGGTGTGTTTGGAATAAGATGGCCAGGGTATACCCTTTGAAAAAACTCGAAGGAAGCAAAGAAGTTTAGCCTGGGGTCGGTGGAGAGATTGTGTGGAAAGAGTATTTCAACAGCAGACAGAACCAGTTCAAAAGCATTCAGGCGAGAATGGGCTGGAATCATTTCTGAGAAGTATCTGGACTATCTGGGGAATGGAAGTCACCCAGTGTACTTTCTGAAACACGTCCCGTAAAATCACAGAACGATAGACTTTTAGAGTTGGGAGAGCCTGGAGACCTGTGGACTCCAGTGTCTCCGCTGAAGAATGAATGTTCAGTACGTTGTCCCACAGCCGCACTTGTCCAGGTTTCACACGAGAAAGAGCTCACTGGTTCCCAAAGCAACTTGTTGTTGTTGTTGTTTGCTTTTTGTTTTTTTGAGACAGGGTCTTGTTACGTGGTTCAGGCTGGTCTTGAACTTATTATGTAGCCCAGGCTGGCCTTGAATTCCTGGTGATTCTCCTCCTTCAGCCTCCCAAGTGCTGGGATTACAGGTGTGCACTGCCACACCTGGCACAAAGCAACTCATTTGCCCTCTGTTTGTTTATTTCTTTTTTTAACCACCTCAGAAAAAGTGAAGTGGTTAAAAAGTCTTGACTTAAATTGAGCTGTAGTTTGCCTCCTGTAGTTTCACCCTGTGATTTCTCCTCTACCTTCAGAAGCAACACAAAATGCTTTCTTTCGACTGATCTGAACTATCCCTTTGGCCAAGGACAACTCTGAGGCAGTCTGGCAGAGAGGCAGACACAGGGCTTTGAAGTCCGAGAGGACTGGGTCAAGCACACTTCGCCTCCTCATGCTTCATCCCAGAGGGCTGTTGGCAGCATTAGAGACTATACATGTATTTAAAAAATGGCAGTTATTGGCATATTTTTATCTATATGGTAACTGATGCTCTATCTCCACTGCTGAAAGGGCTTACAGTCTACAGTCCTGTAAACAAACCTAATTTGGGTTCAGAAAGTCCTGAATTCTTCTAGTCTCTTGATACAATGGCTATCTGAAAGGAAGCAGAGTCAAATGACCCGTATGAGGCAGGTTGTCTGTGATGGGAATTGTGTTTGTTGGGTACTGGATGCAGGAATTCTGAAATCAGGAGCTAAAAACCAATAAAGAGGGAGAAAGCCTCATGGAGCAAAAGTGCTAGGAATCAATTACTGTATTACTAACACACACTCGGAACGTCCTAGAGGAAAGTGTAGACAGCACAGCTGGACTCTCCCAAACCCAGGCAACGAATTGGAAGCATGGAATATCTACCCAGATGCCCAGAGCAAGGCCTACAGACTGGAGGCTCTGCGGGCAGCCCTACTGCCTAAATTCTTCCGGGAACATGGAATGAGGTCCATGGAGCCACTTCTACAAATAACAGGAGTAATTACCATTTACTGGGTACTCCCTGTGAGCCGGGCTCTGCATCTAAAATGCCCCACGCAATACAGCCATGGTCAAATTTTTCCTCTAAGCATGTACTAATAAAAGTAAAAAATAAAAAAAAATTTTTCCCTCTAACAAGCAGCCAGCAGTGTAGAGATAGAATTACTAATTATCATTCTGCCCTCCTCTTCTCCCCAAACTATCTAATCATCTCAGCTCTTCTTTCCATTGGGAAAGTTTCTGAAATCAATAAAGTAAGGTTAGGTTTCGGAAAAATTAAATCAACCCTTGTAAAACATCTTGGTACAAACAGGCATGGCAAACACTAGTCATGCATATATATCCTCCTTGAAAGAATGCTGAGTTTTAAAAATCTTTCCAGAACTTCCCATGCAGTGTTATGAATTGGAAAGTCGCCAAGTAGTGATGTACAAATATGAGTCTCATTCTATTTTGTGCTTTCTGTATACATTCTTTTAACTAGCCCCCATATCTGCCCAGCAACACGAAAACTGAATTCAGGACAATTTTGAAAATTCAGACTAATCCTACAATTGTTTTAGCCCCTTTTAACTGAAATGTTATCTCTCTCTAGTATGTATTCAGTCAAGTGTGGGCACTATTATTATTATTGATGTTGTTGTCAGTTTTCATCTAGTTCAATACTCCCGTGAGGTTTCTGTTCGCCCCTCCTCCCGTCTGACCCCTGAGCTCCTAGAGGCCCTTGCTGGGTCCTTTCCTGGATGTCTCAGCTTCAAAAAGTGAAGGTAGAAGGCTCAGGGCATTTGGCTGCATGTTGGTGATGGGCAGATTCTGCATTAAGTTTGTGGGTGGTTCCAGCCCCTGTGTCCTTGTCCTGTGTGAGCTCTGAAGCCTGGTGCACTTGACAAGTGCCTCTGCACAGATTTGGGAGCATGGACACGTCCATGAGAAGGTTCTTCTCCTCTTTACCCAGGAACCTAGTCTCCGATCACCCCGCGACGCTGACCCTTCATCAGGTCACGTCGGTCTGGGGATCAAGCCAGCTCCTACATCCTGCCAACTTCCACAGCTCCTGCTGAGCACGTGGCAAGCTCACATGCCTTTGACACACACGCCCCACAGTGGGAACCTGGGCCGTCTCCATCCTCTTTCCCCCCTCTCAGCTAAGCTTGCTGACAGAGATCACCTCTGAGAATCACCAGCCCTCTGGAGCGCTCCAGATAAGAAACACTCCAGCACAACCGTATCAGCCAGTGCTTACTAGAGAAACAGATTTAAAGCAAGATATACAAATATATAAGAATTTACAGGGTTGGTTACAGTGGCTGCCCATGGAGTCCGATGTGGAAGACTGCAAAGGGTCTGTCTGCATGCTGGAGATCCAAAGGATCCAGCCGAAGGCCTGCAGCTCACTGTAGGGTCTTGTGCAAGTCCGTATCAGGAGGCCGAAGGGTCTTCAGTGGAAGACTGGAGGGCCTGCACTGAAGGCTGAAGGCTGAGGGTCTCCTCTGAAAGCCAGGAGACGACGTCCAAGGTGAAAGTGAAGACTGGAGCTCCTCTGAAGAAACCAAAGCAAGCCTTCCTTCTTCATTTTCCTTTTGTAACATTTCAGGTGACAAGCCTACCCAGGGTGGGTCTTCTGTCTTCAGTAAATCCCCTCAGCAACACTGCGGTCCTCCTAATTGTGGAGGCCTAGAAAGGGGAGGTGTGGTTTATTAGGAAAGGGGCATGATGATTAACTTTATGACTCAGCTTGGCGGGGCTGCAGTATATATATATATGTATGTACGTTTTGTGGTTTTTGGTCTTCTGGAGAACCCTGACTGACGTTGGAGAACCATATTAGCTTGATCAATTTTTCAGTGATTCACCATAACCTGAAAATGGCCTAAGGCAGTGGTGGTGCACCGATGGCGCGCTTGCCATACCGGCTGTTGGCTATCATTGGAAACTCTAAAAGGTTTGCCATCACTGGCCTCACTTAGGGCCTGTGATCTGCCCCTGGAGACTCTGACCTTCACGGAGATGGCTGTGAAGGAACAAGAGATGCGAGTTACCAAGACAGACTCACTCCTAGCTAAGGTACCTTAGGCAGAGCAAGATTCCCAAGGAATCCCTTGGAGCCAAACAGCTTTCCCTGGCAAAGCACTAACTCTGGGAAGGAAATGCCAAGGAGGCAATAGGGACAGGTTCAGGGTTAGATACGTTTCTTCATTGGCCGTGCATTCCTTCATATCCTCCCTACCTCCTCCTGACTGCCGTGCTACATTTTTTTCCCCATCCACTCTGCCGCAACCTGAGAAAATAGCTACAGAGCACAGCCTTCTGTTCTTTTCTTGTGATCTCCCCTCCCCCTTTAGCTGAAATCTTTCTCACAGGTAGAATTATCAACTTCATGCTAATGATTCTACTATTATACTCTCCATTGTGATCTCTCGCTCCTGGTCTTGGAAAGAGAGGGTATGCCACTCCTGAAAGTCTTGATTTAAGCTTATCTAAAATGGGTTGAATCACTTCCTCCACTTAAATGGGGTTTCCCTACCAAGTTTTCTATCTCTGTAAATAAGAAAACAGCTCTCCAGTGACTTATGTGGGAATTAGCAAAATCATCTTCACCTCAAGATATCCTAACATCCTCCTCAAAGAACAGTCCCGGTGTTGAGGATTTAGCTAGGTGGTAGAGAGCTTGCCTGGCAAGCGCAAGGCCCTGAGTTCGATCCCCAGCACACACCACACACACACACACACACACAGACACACACACACACACACACACACACACACACACACACACACCCCGCCGAAAGAGCACTCCCATTGTCATGCAACACAGAGTAGCTCCCTTCTGCCACAAGTCCTGCCCTCTGCTATGGTGAAATCAACTGAGAGAGCAGAGATCTGTCTTTTCCTTTTTTCTCAGCTAAGCTAAAGCTGAGTTTCTGGGATTACTTCTTTGCAGAAAACATTATTTTTAAAGTTCTATGGCTACAATGTATTAGTTTAAGTGAGAAAACAATCATTTTTTATGCCTTTAAGCTTTTATTTTCAACATTTAAAATAATGCCGAAAAGCATTAAACATGTAAATTAATACTGTACATTTAAGAAACTATTTGGTAATACACCTAAAGAGCCATGAAAGCATTTGTGCCATTTGACACAATTCTATAAAAAGACTAGACTCCAGAGGTGTTCATTATAGATCAATGAAAAAATAAAAAGCAATATTTAAACAATAGCATGTTTTGGCAAATTGTGTGTAAGAAATTGCGTGTTCCATTAGATATTATGTAGCTATTAAAAATGATCATTACAAAAATTTATGCAGCAACCTAAAAATACACAGAAAAAAATCCAGAACATAAGTTGCATGTTTTAATGATCATGGGTATGTTAAAATTAGGCATGTATTTTGTAAGAACTAGAATGAAGTGGAGAAAATAATTTATTTTAGGATTATAGAATATTAACCTTTTCTTAGTTTTTTGTTTTATTTTTAGTACATGTTTGTAGCACATAATGTTTACATTCCTTGTGTGGTGTTGGTAAATGTACATAAACACATCTTAATTCTGTTTTTCATCTCCTTCACCTCCTTTCCCTCCTTCCTCCATCTCTTGATCATTTTCCCATTTAAGAAAGGTTTATCTCCCTATTCCTCTTATCTATCTTATATTTTGCTCTTTATTTTTAATTTGGGCTTTTCATGTAAGAGAAACTATGCAATATTTAAGCTCGTGTGTCTGATTTATTTCACTTAACATTATGCTTTCAAGTTGTACCCATTTTCCTACAGATGACTCAAGTTTGTTTTTCTTTATGGCAGAGTAGTACTCTATTGTATGTAAATGCCACATTTTCTTTATTCATCCATCTGATGATGTACATACAGGCTGATTCCAAGTTTTAGCTATTATGAATTATGCTGCTATAAACCTGGGTATGTATGTATCACTGTAATATGATGTCTTTAATTTTTTCAGGAAGGTAATAAAAGGTGAAAACCTGGGTCAAATGGAATTTATATTTTTAGTTTTTTGAGGAATCTCTATACTGACTTCCACAGTGGGTATAGTAGTTTGCATTCTCACCAACAACATAGAGGGGTTTGTCTTTCCCTGTAACCTCCTCAGCATTTGTTATCATTTGATTTCTTGATGATGACCATTCTTTCCGGGATAAGGTGGAATCTCAGTGTTCTTTTAATTTGCATTTTTTCTTTATTTCAAAATGCAGCATTGTATAAGCAAAAGTTTAGAAATTTTTAAAACTATATTCATGGTTGAATTCACATTTTATACCACTAACTGCTATACACAATGTACACACACAGACTTGTATATAAAAACATGCACACACACAGGCCATGTATACAAACTACATTTCATTATATGATCATTATAAGATACATAATTTTTCACATTTTAATATTTCTAAATTGGTATGTATATTATAATGGGCGAATTTATAATTGTCAGCATTTCTTTCTTAGTGATTCATATACTGATGATGTGTCAGATAATCAGTGGTTTTAGATTTGGTCAAATATGACACAGTAAAATTTCATTACACAATTACTACATGTGCTATATGGTGATACTTTCTCATCTTTCCTACTTTATTTTATATTTTCATTTTTTAATGCTAGAAAAGTGAGTTGGACAACTCACTAATGCAGAGGCTGGCAAACTATGGCCATATTTTTGTATGGACCATGATTTAAGATGGTTTTTACAAACTTCTTGAGGCTGGGATTTAGCTCAGTGGTTAGAGTGCTTGCCTTGCAAGCACAGCGCCCTGGGTTTGGTCTCCAGCACCAAAAAAAAAGAAAAAAAGAAAAGAAAAAAGATCATTTTTACATTCTTGAATGCTTGAGAAAAAGAAAAAGAATATTTTGTGACAGGCAACAATTAAAAAACATTTAAATTTCAGTTTCACTAATTTTTGTTGGAAACCAGACTCTCATTTGTTTATAAATTGTGTATGGTTATTTCCTTGTTGCAAGGGCTGATTTGACAGCGATCATATGGCCACAAAATATAAAATACTTACTCTTTGGTCCTTTATGGAAAAAATTTTCACCTCCTACAATGATAGATTGTTGTTTACTGTTTAAACATGTCTGAAGTAGTGACAGGAGCATAGAGATGGACGATCTGGATGCAAATTCTGGCCCCATTACTGCTGCTCCCCTTGCATTTGTAAAATGGATACAATGCTGACCTCACAGTATTGCTATGAACTTCGTGTGGCCATTCATCTAAAATGCTTAGCCTACAGTAGTGCTTGATGGATGTTGATGTAAGCTATGCTTCCCACTCTTAACCATATGTTTGGTGATGATTACTATCACCATGTCATCACTGGCCCAGGGGAGTCTTGAGGGCAATGTCAAAAATTATCACTCCCTCCCTCCATCCCTTCCATCCTCCCTTCCTCCCTTCCTTCCTCTTTCCTTCTGTTTGTTTTGGTGCTGCTTTGGATCAAACTCAAGGCTTTGCACATGGTAGGGAACTTTCTACCACTAAGTTACATTCCCCTGTCTCAATAAGTGTGAAATTTTTTATGTTTCATGTTTTATCTAAAAGATTCAGTGTTCCTCCATTTTCTTACAAAGAATATCTATCCATGTTTGTTTCTTTCGGCAATTTTCAGTTCAGCCAAAGTGATATTCTTGGATGATTTACCAATTTGTCTTGAGTCTTTACATATGTTCTTGCTCACTGCCACACATCTGCCCTCCCCAGTTTGAGAAGCATAGATTATGCAATGATAGTTTTTTTTTAATTGTCATTGTTTTAAGATCTTTTTTTCCCCAGAACCTATCTCTGTCATCTGATTGTAATTAAGTGGGAGTGAAGAGAAGCTCTTTTTAAAAGTGGCTACTCAAGTAGGGACTCAGAATAAAAGCTCCAAGTACCTACAAAAGATTCATTAAAATTTAAGCTTGGTCGTTAGCTGACAGTGCAAAGTTGATTTTTCTAGTTCCTCAAGTGGCTAGGATTAGTTGGATTTACTCAGCTGATCAAACTCACAAGGGCCTCACTCCAGAAGTCTATTTAATTACTTGCAGAGATAAATTATCAAGTGCACTGAAACAGTATCATTGCTTTTCCTGCCTAGAATCAGCTTAGGAGAGTAGGAATCCGAATTGCCCAGATTGCCCTGCAAGGTAAATACAATGCATAAAGTGAGACACCAACTGAAGCCCAACTCAACATGAGTTTATCTGCCAGACTCCAAAAAAATATGAAGGCTGTCACCTTAGAAGGCTCCTTCCTATGGACTGAATGTGTATGTGTGTGTGTGTGTGTGTGTGTGTGTGTGTGTGTATGTGTGTGTGTGTTTATCCCTCTAAAACTCAGAGTTCCAGGCTAATCTCCAAGGTGATGGTATTCGAGAGTGGTGCTTTTCATAGGTCATTAAGTCATGCAAGTGAAACCTTCATGAATGGGATCAACGCCCTTATAGCAAGAGATATTAGAGACATGGTTTCTTCCCTCTACTCTGTGAAGACTCAGTGGGAAGATTGCTATCTGCAATCTAGAAAGAGTGCCCACACCAGACAACAGATCTGTTAACACTTTGATACTAAACTTTCCAGATTCCACAGATAGGTTTAAGACACCCATTCTGTGGGTGTTTGTTGCAGCAGCCCAAGCTGACTAATACACTGGCAACACAAAAACCACTTCCTAACCTGTGGGTTGTTACTTATGCTTTCACCTCACAGTGATCAGCTAATAAACCTCCAAAGAACAAGTGTTTTGTTTTAGTCACTGTGATGTCCTCAATTTTCCTAATTGTATTTCTTGATATTTTGAATAAAAGATTATATAAACAAACACCGAATCTAACATCTTGGAATTTCCCAGCCTGAAAAGTTGTAATTCTAAGCAACAGGCAGCAAGTTCTAAGGGAGACAGCTGGAAAAATATTTAAAAGACCATGGTTTTCTGTTAAGTTTTATTTTCTCATTTCTGGTATGATCACGCTTAATTTAATAGGAACTTAATTCTGATAAATACAGAGAAATTACATAAATTCATATATAAGTTTAAAGAGAGAAAATTTATTGAAGCATATATAAAGGCAAAGAAAAACAGCAATGACTTCATTAGAATGTCTTAATAACTTTGAACTTGGACAAGGCACCCGATAAAATAATATTTTTTGAACAGTTAACTTCATAAAACACATGACAGCAATGATTTGTCCAAATGCTTCATTTTAGATTATTCATCATTGAGTCTGTTGATATTACCTCCTTAAAAGCGGGTTTTTGAGACTGAGAAATTGTGTAAGAGATCTTTTCAGATGAAATGAGAATTTGTTTAATAATATTTTTAGAGTATGAAGATGCTATTTGTGTAGTCCCTTTATCACTAACAATTACTAATTTTTATTTTCATATATTTGTGTACTTCTTGGTTCTGGCCAGTAGCCAGAGAAAGATGGAGAAAAGGCTTGGCCCCAGCCTGAGCAGAGAGCAGTAGGTATTCAAAATGTATAAAATTTGTGCTCAGCCTTACAGTCTTAGTTTATTATTTATAATCCAGTTCATTAAATTTTTCCTAAGAAGGACAACAAATCTGGCATTTTATATAGGCTTGCAGCAATCTTTTTAAAATGAGACAAAGGTCAACGGTGTACTTACTTTTCCAGGAAAATTAAATCTGGAGGAAGTCTAGTTAACTCTATTTCAAATGGATCAGGGAACAAGAGATGGAGGGAAAGGGGATGGAAGAGAAAAGGAATTAAAGGCAAAAAATGATGAAAAGGACCTTATGCAAATGGGAAGGGACCAAGAGTTCTGAGGGGCAGAGCAGGAGGGGATGAATAGGAGGTGAAAAAAAAAAAAAAGGAATCAAGATGTGTTATGTACATGTGCCAACTCTTAAAAAGTAAAAAATAAAAAAGACACTAAGGATGTAATAAAAAAGAATTAAATAAAAGCATTTGGTCATCAAAACTTAGCAGGTAACATTGAGGTGTGAACATGCACATTTGGTGTTTGTTAAAGGGGAAAAAGCATTGAAATGTTTTTCAAGGTATTCTTTCCATTAGAATCAACAACATAGGTTCCCTACTTTCATGGACTTCCTGTTTTGTTATGTACAAAATACACAAAATGTCGTTCAAACTCCTGTACAAAATGTTGTTCTAGACATTGCTTCTGGAACAATTAAAATTTCTATTCCATCTATTGGAAAAATTTAGCCCTGGTTGACCAATAAGGAATCAATAGTGATGAGTCCAATAGCCACCGGGACCCAAGTAGTTCATGCTGAGAGCCACAGGCATGTGTAGGATTCCCCAGAAGCTGTCAGTGAAGTGTTGGGGGGAAAGCTTAGAAGGTTCTTGTGTCACTTAGGAGTGCAGTAGGAACAGGACTTAGATCACTTAGTCCATTAAGTGAAGATTACAGCTCACAATAGATGTACCTGGTGAGTGAGATGTAGGCTTTTAGTTCATAGTATTTTTTCATTGTTTTAAGATTTTTCTTTTTAATATCTGTGATCATCATAAAGTAATTTAAAACTATGAGCTATGGATGACTAGGAATTTCAGAATAGATCTTCCCTTGAAGTCAGTGGTTTTTGGTTTTTTCGATCATGTTATTCTCTTGAGAATTTATTAGCAGTAGTGAACACATCTTTCCTCTCCTCATTGAAAGAGTGAGACAGAGAACATTCTATCAACAAGATAATAATCAAAAAGGATTTTACCTCATATCTGGGTGCAGGAGACTATTGAGAAGACATACCTTATATGTCAAAAATGTACAAGTTTAGCTAGGAGTGGTGGTGCACACCTGTAATCCCAGCATTTGGGAGACTGAGGCAGGAGGATTGCTGTGAATTTGAGGCCAGTCTGGGATATGTACATAGTGAATTCAAGACCAGCCTGAACTATGTAGCAAGACCCTGTCTCAGAAAAAAAAAAAAAGTACAAGTTTAAGAATATTCTTATTGGTTTAAGAGGATTGAGTCAAAAGAACCCTAGTGAACTCTCTTGTCCTCTTTCTACCATTTCTGGATGCACTGAAAAGATGGGAGTCTGCAACCTCAAAGAGGGCGGTAATTAAAACCTGATGGTGCTAGTATGTTCATCTTGGACTTCCAGCTTCCAGAACTATGCAAAATAAATTTTATGTATGTTTACCTATATATTACCCAGCCTATAATAATTTGCTGTCGTAGACCAAAATGACCAAAATTTCCCTTGCTGAATTATCTTTACATCTTTGCTAAAAATCAGTCTGTGGGTCTATTCTATTTTGTGACACTTTATTTCATTATTCTATGTTGATACCAATATCTCACTGTCTTGATTTTGTAACTTCATAGTGAACCTTGATACAAAGTAATGTTAATACTCTAATTTTGGCTATTCTATATCCTTCTCATTTCCATGTAATTTATAGTTAATTTGTTAATTTATATAAATATGCTTGCTAACATTTTGGTTGCAGTTGGGTTGAATCTATAGTTCAATTTGGACAAAATTGAGATCACAACAATATTGAGTGTTCTTATTTATGAACATGGTATGTATCTCCATAATTTAGGCCCTCAATTTTTCTAAGCAATGTTTTATAGTCTTCAATGTGTAATCTTTCATATATTTTGTCAGATTTATGCTTGAATGTGTCATACTTCTTGACGTTATTGTAAACAGTATGGTTATCTTTTTCAATTGTTGATTTTGTTGCTATTATATAAAAATAAAATATTTGTAGTCAGTCTTATATTCTGCCACGCTGCTAAACTCACTTACTTTTTAATAGATTCCATCATATTTTCTATATAGATGGTTATATCAGCTGAAAAAAAGGTCGATATCTACCTTTTCAATCTGAAATATCTTATTCCTTTTTCTTGCCTTATTTCATTGACTACAGTGTCCAATACAGTGTTAAATTGAACTGCTGAGAACAGACTTGCTTTTCGTGTTCCTGACCTTAGGGGGAAATCCTCTGGTCTTTCATAATTAGGTGTCAGGTTAGATGTAGAATTTACAGTTGTTCTCTTTACAGAGTATAGGATGCTCTTTGAATTCATAATTTGTTAAGGATTTAAAAATCATTGTAAATGAAAATTCTCTTCTCACATGCATTTTTTCCAGTGTGGAATCTGCTGTTATTTTAATCTTTGTTCCTCTGTATATATGTTTTTTCCTTACTACTTTTAAAATTTTTCCCTTTATCACTGGCTTTTAAACAATTTCATTTTGATATGTCTTAGTATGGTTTTGTGTTTCTTGTGCTTGGATTTGTGTGTTTATAATTTTATCAAACTTGAAAAATTTGGCCATTTTTTTCTTCAAATATTTTTTCTGTCTTCCTACTCTCTTAGTGACTCCTATTAAACATATATAAATCCACTCGAAGTCACCCAAAGGGACACCAACTCTCTGTTCATTTTTAAAAACATAAATCATGAGGTTTCCCAGTGTAATTTCTGGATACAGACACTCTTCTGACCCGGTGTGAATGCCAGGTATTCTTACCTCTACCCCTAACCCTCCAAGTGATTCTGTTCCTGGCTGTAGGTAGTTTCTTGCTTGTATGTGCTTAACATTATTCTCAGTGGAAAATGCAGGAGAAACTCTGCAGTTCTTCAGATACTTCTGTCTATATGCCTCTTTCTTCCTCAATATTCCTTCCTATAAATTCTAGCCACCTTGCTCACTCCACATTTTTAGCTCCATTTCAAGTCAGGGAGTCTTCTAGACCCACTTGGATTGCCCCACCTGCATTATGGATTTGAATTATTCTTACAACAGTAAGCTGGAGTAACCACAGGGCTTACCGCATTTGCCTCCCATCTTTCAGGAGTCACTGTTCTTCATTTTGTTGAAAACCATTGTTTCATATATTTTCTTCATTTATTAGTTGTTTAAGCGTATGGATGGCAAGGCTGGGGATGTGGCTCAGTGGTAGAGTGTTTGCCAAGCATTCACAAGGCTCTGGGTTCGAACCCCGACAATGGGGGAGAAAAAAAGGGTGTGGGGTGGGGTAACTCATCTTGTTACTTCATTTTGGCTGAAAGTGTAATTTGGTCATAGCATATTTATTTGGAGAATGAGGGTAGGTACTGTTCATTAGAGTATGGAAAGAGAAGGAAAAAGAAAGGAGAAAGTGAAAAGAAAGGAGGGAGGGAAGAAAATAACAATCTGATTTTAATGAAAAGCTTATTGGGAAATGGCAAAATGAGAAAAAAAATTGCATAGAAATTTTCATGAAGCTAAATTGTTTCATTTAAATGGTAATTCCTTATAACAAGATGATCTACTTGTTACTTTTTGTGTTTAAAAAATGACTTTTATTTGTTTTTGTTTCTTATTTGGCAAAGTTAAAAACTGGCAATTCTTCCAAGTTAAAACAAACAAGCAAACAAACAATACTGGCCCTTAAAATCCCAAAGTCTGGAAAATGGTGGTTGAAATTTGAGGCTAAAAGTGGTGAACTTCAGATGGCTAATAAATTATTGATTTCTGAGGTGACAAAAAACTAAGTACTCTGAAGCTTGGCTGTGTATCTCTATTCATCATTTCATTTCCGATGTCCAGGCACACGGTTGGTGCTCAGTACGTGTTTAGTGAATGAATAAAATAATTTTGTGCCTACCACATAATTCCCCAAGACTGCTGGTATTGCAGATCCAGGAATTTTCCAGTGCAGCCCTCCTCTTAATTGACCTGCTTCATTAAAGAGGAAAGAATGTCACTAATTGGCTTTGATACAGGTTATTTCCCCAGCACTCCTCAGTAAACAGGAGCATCTGAGACAAAGAGTCTTGTCGGTTGGCAGGGCCTTAGACCATGAGTGTACAACTTAGGAAAGTAAAAAGGGTACAAACATAAAACTGGCAAAGAATTGAGCATGCCGACACCTACCATGTGGGTTACAACTCTGACTGCTCATTACAATCACTTGCGTTCTTTTAAAGCAGATGGATGCTGAACTTATACCGGGTGCTTCAGCCTCAATTCATCAGGATACGGGAAGGAAGTTGTAATGTTTTTAAAGCTTTAGGTAATTTCATTATGCAGAAATTGCAAACCACTGCATAAAGCCAACACATAAATAATCCCTGTATTTCTTCATTTGCTCTTCTCTCTGATTCAGACGGTGTTCTATTTTCCACTAAGGTAATACTAATAAGAAGTATGCATTAGAAAAACTCAAATCAAGACCATAATGTTAAGTGAAATAAATCAGACACACGAGTTTAAATATCACATGATTCCTCTTGTATGAGAAACTCAAAGTATAAGTAATTTAAAAAGCAAAATAAAAAATGGATAGTAGGAGTTACAGAGATTGATCTTTTGAAAATGGAAAGGGATCTAGAGATGAAGGGAAGGAAAGGGAGGGAAGAGAAGGGGAAAGAGAAACACAAAGAATTAAGATTATTATGTATATGTACCAAGTACTAATAAAAAAAGAAAAAAGTAAAGAAAAACCCAAATCAGCTACCAGTAAAAATGTCTTGTCTTTATTTAGGCCTGAGTACCACTTCACTTTTAAAGCCCCATTGCTGTCCTACAGCTGGAAAATGAAATTTGGTGAGCATCGCTCTAATTCAGGACATCTGCAGTCACTCACCACCCAGGTCAAATCTCTGTCTCGAACTGCCTTCAATCCTAATTCCCACTGAATCCAGGGAAGGAATTTCATGCTTCACATCTTTGAAGTCTGCGTGGGGAGAGTGAGATCAGGAAGAATGAGGCTCGCGGCTGATTTCGATCGTTTCTCCGCTGATTCCAGCTGCCGGTGCCACCATCCTGCCTGGTCTCCTCATGGGCTCGGTAGTCGCTGGATGCTGCTGGCATCCTGAGATTCACTTCTGCTTCATTCATTCCCAAGAGGTTGGCCTGCCTGGTGGGATTCCTTCATGCTCGCCTAGACTTGATACGGCCTGGAAGAGATCACACACCCAAAGTCTGTATTTCAGAGTTTTAAATCAAGCTAACAAATCGTTAAGTGAAATATGTCATTTCTTCCTAACTCGACAAGTATACCTGCATAAGAATAAATTAGAAAAAATACATAAAGCCAAGTCTTAACAAAATATCAGAAATATTTGTGTTTATATTGTTTGTGCCTGGGCATTCTCTTGAAGGGATGACAATGTTTGTGTAAGTATATATTTTTTTCTTGGAATCTAGATTTTGGATCTTCATCTCAAGCAAAGTCACTAATTATGCTGATATAATCAAGTTTTTTATTTTACAAATCAGTTATATTCTTGTGTCAGAATTATCAAATTGATTAAAAAATAAAAATGTAATTGCATTAATATAAAATAGGAAAGCATTTTAGGAATATTCAAAATACATTAAATGTAAACATATAAAAATATAATTATTTTTCCTACATTTAAAAATAAAATTCCATTTAAAATATTCACAATTATTTATTAAAACTAAAAAGCCTATTTTTATAAAAACAAAAACATTTGATATTCTAGAATTTAATGTCCATCAAATTGCAGTGAAAAGGACGGGACTAATGCTCTATGCATGTTGAAACTAGGCCTACGTATACATACACTTAAAGGTCTGATGAATAGCTGTCATGTTAACTGTTAAAAAGAGTGGGCGGATTGATGAACACTTCTGTATATACAAACAAGAACACGAAGAGGAATAAGGAAATGGGTAGGTTGCTCTATGGGAGAACCGATATTTCATTAGGAAAGAATCTTCTGTATTCAAGCTGTTTGAGAGGTAGTCTTTGTAAGCTTAGTCTTTTTCCCCTACATGACTGCAGGGCTTTCCCAGCTGAAGCCCTCTCTGCACCCCAAGGCAGCCTGGGCAGCAGCATAGCCAGAGGACTTTCAAGGCTTTGGACACATTAATGCCTTTTTTTTTTTTTTTTAATTTTTATTTTAAGCCAAGAACATGTATTGGTACATTTTACATACAATGGTCACATTCATCACATTTATTTTGTACCTGTACATGATGCATCTTGGTTCTCCCCCCTCTTCCCCACCCCTCCTCTCTGTTCCCTCCCTTTTGTTAGAGAGAAAAGCAAGAGAAAATATTTTCTGGGGCCTAGTGTTGTCTGTAGAAGAGCAGACATTAAGAGTTGCAGAGTGGTCTGTGCACTCTCAGCCCTGACTTAGATGGACAGCGGCAGTAATATCACTTGTTCTTTATTAGGTTGTATTTGCTGGGAAATGCGTCCCCCTCTAAAGCACAGAGTCCAGAGTAGGGGCCCCACTTGCCTGTAAGGATGGCTGGTATCTGGTACCTTTGCTTCCTGTGTGTCTAGGGAATGGAGGTTTTCTTGGTAAGTTACCCTCCATCCATCCATCCAAATTACAAGAATCTATTCAGGGGCCCTAGTCAGATTCCTGCTACAATCACATTGGCTCCATGAGAAACTTGGCAGTGATCTGTGTCCCCTCCTGACTAGCTCTGCCCTTTACTGATGTCTTGAGTTATTATCACAATTAATTTATTAACTTCTGCATTTCCGTCTGTGGTACAAAGATGAGGTGAGGCAAAACAGATAGTGCCGGCTCCCTGAGATGGCTTTGAGAAGTTGCTACAAGTGGCTGGGCAACTGGTCTAAATCAATACGTAACATCTGTGATGCCATAAAATAATCCTTACACGAAACGTCTGGAGAAGGCTGGGAATGTAGCTCTGCAGCCCAGCAGAGTGTAGCACGTGGCACACACACACGCACACAGACACACACACACACATACCCCAACTCTGAAAGAATACTTCGAATGTCTGGTTCTTTATCTTGTTCGTTTAGTTCAGAGAGACTAAAAAAATAAAATCCCTGGAACTCTGGTCTGTATTTTGCAATCTTGTCACTTTTAAGGGAATTTTCTTTGGATGTACCACAAATGACTAAGTCTAGAAAATAAAACGATCAGAGGAGAGACCCTCACACTAAAGAATTCCTCTTTTAAATACTAAAAATCTTCAGAAAAGCCAGAAGTTGAAAATCTTTATTTTTCCTAAGAATCTACCTGACAGGATCAAAGATATACACAACTAAATATAATTTTCATCAGTATAACATTAAGTTCATACCTGCCTTGAAAACAAGAGGCTTTAAATTTTTTAGGAGATGAAAATGCTAATTACTCTGATTTGATTGTAATATATTCTATACATGTAGCAATTTATCACACTGTACCCCATAAATGTATACAATTATTATGTCACTAAAAATATTTCCTGGAAAAAACCCGAAGTTTTGGAAATTGTACTTTTCAAACTCCACAGTGACTTCAGTATTGGGGGCACACTAGGATTGGAGGAATTGCTGTCTGTCAGATCTTCCTCACCTTTGTTTTCTGCTTTGATGTAAGGACTCACTAGATACAGTCCCACGTACTGAGAGGAAAATAAGCCTCCAGTGTCTGGCGGAGGTGAGACTCCTGGAGCTGTCCTGTTTTCCTCACTCCCAGGAGCTCCCGCCTGCCCTGCAGAGGAGCTCACTTCAGCGGCTGCCACCAGAATCTGGAAAGGTGTCAGGTCAGATGGCAGAAAGGCAAAAGCAGCTTGAGTAGGGCATATGACAAAAATTTTATCCCTTCCCAGCATTTTGCATAAAAATTTTAAAATTTATCTGGAGTGTGATGCTTCTGGATATATCAGTCCCTCCCTATAAAATTCCTTCCATATTGATTCTTCTATAAAAATAAGTCTGCATCTCAGACGCCTGTGACTAAAAACCACGGGCGTGTGTGCATTGAATGCCACGATTGCTATAACGTGAGTCCCTGAGAGATTGATGTTGGACAACGACTGCCTTCTCAATTGATATTCAGTCCAGATTTTGTGCCATAGCCTAAAATCAGCCGAAACCAAGCATGTGAGGACTGGTCTGAAGATTGAGGTGCTCACACTTCAGCCCGAGGTGGAGGTGGGTGGGTGCACTTCACTGTCTTTCTGTGTGTGAACACTCCCCTCACTCTTGGTTGGGTGGTGTGCCTGGAACTGCTTCCCTTTCCGTGTCGGCAAGCCCTTCTCTGACTCACACACACTCCTCATGCTCTACTCTCTTCCACTGGATTCTAAATTGTTCTATTCCTTCTCTCCCTCTGGCCCGTTGCTATCAAAGATTTTAGCCAATTTTAAAGAAGTTCCCATGTCTACGTTCTCAGCTCTTGAAATTTTAAATTCATGGATCTTTTTGACAATTCATAGTACTGTTCAAAAGAAATAGAAGTTGGACCACAAATACAAACAACATAATTTAATATTTCCTAGTAGCCACATTCAAGAAGTTGAATGAAGCCAGTGAAATTAACCTTGGTAATACATTTGATTTAACTAAACCTATCCAAAATCTTATTCCAACATTTAATCCCATGTAAAAATTATGAACAAAGATAAATTTCCCAAGACAGAGTAATCAGTCTTCTGACTTTCTAAAAGGTCATGATTTCCTCCCTCTCTCCTTGACATTTTTAAAATTTATTAGGTTTTCCTTGAGAAGACGAAAAAAGAAAAAAAAGAATAAAGATCTCTTTCAGTGTCTACTTTTTAAATTTCTTGGTCCTTTACAGATACTTAGAAAGTTTTTTTGTAGTACATTTACATTAATTCTGACAGAAAGGCTTTTCTAAATAGATGTCCTTCTAGACAATATGGTCAACTGCTTTATTTGGTCTCATAAATTTTCTTGGATTGTTTTCCCAGGAAACAAGTTTTCCTAGTGAGTAATCTTCTCAGTGAAGGACCACCCATATTTTCATCTCTAAGAAAATTAAGTATCAATATTCCAGAGGCAGAGCTACTCCATCTGCACGCAAAGTCCAGGCAAATATTTGTGTGTGTGTGTGGACCACGCTCACATAAAGAATTTGAGTGACTCAAATATGGCATGTTAGCACCACCCTGGAGGTCCAGTCTCACATGATCTCAGAAAGAAACACAGTTAGCAGTGGGAGCAGTCCACTGGGCAGCCTCTTGGAGCCAGCCCATCCCCATGGAATGGGGTCTGGGATGACCTGGAAGACCTGAGTCCGGAGCACCTAGAGGTTTCTGGTTGTGCTTCTGTGCAGGATCGAGTATTGAAGAGGGAAGAAACAGAGGCTCTGCTCTGGGCTCACTACCACCCCTGGAGAGCACCGCCTCAGTGGGTCACAAGCACTGGAGGAGACCAAATATTCAGAGAAAGCTACACCCAGGAATAGTCCCCAGTTGTTCAGGTCCAAGTGAGGTCCTATGCTAACTGCTGTGGGATCTGATTAAATAAATGCACGCAGGGGCTGGGGATTTAGCTCAGTGGTTAGAGTGCTTGCCTCACAAGCACAAGGCCCTGAGTTCAATCCCAAGCACCAAATAAATAAATAAATGCATGCATGCACATGAGCATCCAGGTAGACAGACAAATGAAGAGGGACTGGCAGCAAGATGACTGGTCCTAGTTTAGAAGAGCCTGATTCATTCTTATCATATTTTGTTCACCCCACTGATATTTCTCAGATGCCACGTACGAAGCAATACAGTAAGTGCTGAGACGAGCAGCAGTGAATAAATGTGTCCTCCAGCTGACCCTTCTAGTGCAGGATCTCTCATGCCTAACTCTTAATTGGGATCATTTCAGGGCTCTTTTCAAAGGCATTTTCTCCCCAGCTCCAGCCTAAACCAGTTCAATCACATCTTGGCCGTCAATGCTAAGGCATCCAAAGGCGTTGAAATCACCCAGGTGACTCTAATGTCCAGCCAGGTTTGAGAAATATCGGTCCAGTAAGTGCGAGATTGAGGCTCACAGGATGTATTCTCTTCTGGCCTTTGTTTTCACGGCCTCTGCCTTCATCCAGCAGATCCTGAACCCTTCTAAGAATGTGAGCAAGTTGCATTGTTGGACTGTTTGCTTTTCGATCCTTTCTGCCACAGGAGTGTACACAGGTTCTTCTGATCCATTAATGAAACCCCGAAGGACTGTTTCCCGGCTGCCTGGTGCAGGCCGAGCTTCCCACAACACTGGACCTTGAGCGTGCCTCTTCTTTTGCCCAACAATTCAAATGTACAGTATTATTTTCTATCAGCCTTTTGGAACTCAGGTGAATAAGTGTCTTTAAAATACAAACTATTTGCCCAATTCTAAACTCAAAATGAAGTTTAAAAATTTTGTTTCAAATGAGCTTCAAAGAGAGAAAAACTTTTTTTACTTAAAAGTTTTTAGACAGTTTTCACTTGTGTACTTAACTCTACCCCATAATTCTAATTCCTTTAAATAATACTAAAGATAATGTGATACATACTAAATGGAGTACTATTCAGTCATAAAGAAGGATAAATTTGAGCCATCTATAGGAAAATGGATACTTTCTTTGTTTTTTGTCTTTTCGTTTTTTAGGGGTGCTGGGAACACAGGACCTTGTGGAAATGGATGCAGTTTGAGACCATAATCCTGCCATGACCCACACAGCTGAGCTGAACAGGGCAGAGGAGCAGGGGAGGATGAAAGAGATTCACACAGGACAGCTGGGACTGGGAGGAGCTGTCAGCCTGATGAGCAGAATGGCTGCCCCTGTAAAGTGCAATCTTTATTTATAGGCCTCAGCACAGTCGTCACTTACAAGCTTCAGCAGAGCATAATATAAAAGGAACTTGCTGAGTCATTTGAAACAATGGTAAACAACTTGCAAAACATAATGAGGAGGCCATGTCAGCTTGTGGTATTATCAAGAACTAGCAATACAGGGAAATGGGTAGAGAATAAGCTTTTGACCTGGGGCCCTGCCAGCCAGGCCTGTTATTCTGCAAACCAAGTACAAACAAACTTTCTTGCCTTATGACCCTGTCCACTAAGGCTACAGGCAAGGAGCCAAGGATCGTGTCCTTAAAATGCGCCCTATCTAACCAGGTGAAGGTGATCTGGGGAAATAGGGATGCATGCAGTGTAACGCCAAAGTCTTTCTATGATGGCCTGCCAGTGGGCACAAAGCTGTTGTTGGCTCCTGACATAATCCTAAATTAAATTTATCAGACACAGAGGGTTAAATACCCCATGGTTTCTTTTTTAAGAGAAATCACTAAAATAAATAAAGTGCAAAATAAAAGAGAGGGGCTGAGACTGTAGCTCAGTGGTAGGATGCCTAACTGTGTGAGGCCCCGGGTTCAATCCTAGTACCCAAAAAGAAAAAAGACAAAAGAAAAATGATGGGAAACAAGAAGATAGACTTTGTGGATATGGGAAGGAAAAATAATAGACAGATAGCACTATGTCTTCCTAAGCCAGGCACAGAAAGACAAATACTACATAGTCTTATATATGGAAACTACAAAAATCTGATTTCATAGGAGTGGAGAGAATAGTGGTCACAAGAGACTAGGAAGAGTGTGAGGAGAGAGAAGAAGGAAGTCAAAAAAAGTTACCAAAATACAGTTAGTCAGGAGGACTAAGTATTAGTCTTCTTCATTGTAGAAGTGTGGTTACAATTTTTATCTGTTTTTTTAGAACCAGAAGCAAAGAGTTTGGAAGTTCCTAAGACAAAGAAATGATAAATGTTTAAGGAGACAGAAATGCTAATTGCCCTGATTTGATCCTTATACATTGCATAGTGTGTGCATCTATTGAATTGTTGCATTGTACAACACAAATATTTGTAATTTTTAAAAAATACAGTAATTCTGGAAAAAAGTTATTTCTCATGCCAAGCAAGGAGGACTCTCTGAAATTCAGGCAGATAATTCTACTTGTTGTTGACTAGGTTTGTGATTTGCTGGGGCTGTCAAACACACAGCTTCTAGTGGGGTTTCTCCTCCAGTTCAAATCAGATTCTTCCTTTTATTTATTTAGCATCTTTTGTGTTTTGTATGATTGTAAATCATATTTTATTTAAGGTTTTAGAAATTATGAAGATGACATAATTTTTAAAACACAGTTAATAATTATAGGAATCAAATCAAGGAAAAGAGCAAAAATATTTATTTTATGGAGGAGTTACCATTTCTAATATTCTTCTCTTTCTTTACTTTTCTCTTGCTAGTTTTTGCCCTTGGAAGGCAACAGTGGAAGTAGTTTCTCCTGAAGCCTTCTCATGCAACTAGAAAATTCCCACAGCTGAAAGGCTAGCTATCTTGGTCACAAAGCCTTCTGAAACGGTTTCCATTCAGAGAAAATGGCAATGTGAAGAAAGCTAGAAAAAATGGAGTTCATGTCTTTCCTGTTTGATGATTACACAGATTTTTAAAATACGTCATCGAAGAAAAATTGCACAAGGTGTTCTTGGCTTCACTGTATCAATATAAATTCTAGTAACTTAGCTAGAATCAGCGTAAGGTGGGCTGCATCAACGTAAGTTCCAGCAGTTTGGCTTAGCAGGATCTCCGAGGTGGTGTCGTGAAACCCTTCTTCGGTGAGCCTCACTCACCCCTTATAATGTGTCAGTCTCTGTGTTGCATCCTGTAGTTCAGCTGGACAGGTTACCTGCCCTCAGGGAGTCTTCACGTCATCTTGCCGAGGTCTCTGCTGGATGAAACGACCTGTGAGCCACCTGAGGGAGGAGAAAGCTATATTCTATTCTTGGAAAACTACTTACCTTCTGTAGACCACTTCGTTCTCTTTTACATCTCCAGGACTTTGTCAGAATGTCTGTTCTTTTCCCTACAGGACCCATTTGTGTCTGTTCTTTTCCCTACAGGACCCATTTGGCAAACTCTGTATGTGTGTGTGTGTGTGTGTGTGTGTGTGTGTGCTTGTTACCGGGAATTAAACCCAGGGCCTTCACACTGAGGTACACCCTTGGCCCTTTTTTATTTTTATTTTGAGACAAGTTCTCCCTAAGCTGCTAAATTGCCCAGGCTGGGCTTGAACTTTCCATTCTCCTGCCTCAGCCCCTACAGTGTGAGGGTTACACGCATGTGCCAGAATGCCTGACTACAACTTACTTTTTTAGACCCAGCCTCTGAGAAGCCTTCCTTGACGATGAGCAGAAATCTCTGTGCTCTGTAGTAGTCTGTGTGGAAAACAATAAGCTCTGTCTTTTCTATCAAACAGGATTGTCTCTGTCTCGGCTCTAGCTCACCCTGAACAACCCTTCCTGAACACACCAGTCACAAAGTTGCCTGCTCAGTTCAAGCCCTGGGAACTCAGCTATAAACGAAGGATGGCTTATCAGGAGCCAGGGACTTCCTGTTCTTCACATTGCCCTTTTGCTCCGTGGCCCCACCCTTCCCCTCAATAACTTTCTGACCTCCCCGTGCCACCTGAGTTAGCCAGTTGGGATAGATTGTGAGCCTTCTACCCAGCCAGTGGGGAAGAGGTCAGCTACCCACCTTCTGCGACCCTCCATTGTCCTGCATGCCTGCTACCTCATTGCTGGGGTGTGCTTGCTCCATTTTTGCAAAAGTAAAGTGCTTTGTCAAGACCTTCCACCCCCTGTCTGAATACATTCATTCTGGCACTGACAATTTGAGTCAGGGGCTTATTTCTAACATTTGTATTCCCCAAATTACCACATTACCCCCTCAGCATGTTCAAATATTTCCCTCATTTTGAGCACACTTATCCCACAATTCTTTTTATACCCAGCCTCCAAGATGCCTTCCTTGACAACTGGTAGAAATCTCTGTACTCTGTCATACTTCGTATTTACGGTATAAAAATGCTCTTTTCTCTGTGCTTAGAGTTAAAAAAAAAATTGAGCTGTATTATCCTAGGATAGGAAAATGTGTGAGAATAAGAACCTAAAACCCATTATTTTATGTTTTTAATTGTGAAAGAAATAGTAAGTTTACTGCAAACAAATGAAATACTACCAAAAGCAAGCTGTAGTTAGGGACTGCAGCTTGGGGGAGATTGCGGTTTTCTTCCTTCAGCTTCTGGAGGTTTAGCATTTCTTAATGTGTTTTGGTTTCTGGCTGAATCAATCTAATTTCTTCCCTTGTTGTCACATTTTTTCATCCTGTTCTGTAAGCTCTTGGGAGAGTATGAAGTGTCTCATGGCCTTGAGGAGCTATAAGATGGAGTATTTTGTGAAGGTACCTGTCATTGGATTAGGACCCATTCAGAAAATCCAGAATGATCTCAACTCTAGATTCTTAAATTAATTACATCCACAAGAACCTTTTTCCAAGTACAATGACATTCACAGGTTCTGGGAAATAGTATATGAGCATATCTTTTGGAGGACCATCATGAAATCCAGTAGATTTTGGTAATGAGCAGGTAAGGCAAATGAATATAGAACCTTTAATGGAACTGACAAAGAAATATGTATCAGTTAGGATGTTTTTGATGATAGACAAATGAAACTTCAACCTTAACACAAAACAATAAATCTGTTAATCATTCTAATTCACAAAAATTCCAGAAAGAAGGCAGCTTTAAGATTGGTCAATTTAGTGACTCAATAATGTCATTAGAGACCCAGGAACTTCCTACCTGGTCTTCAGGCTAGATTCCTGACAGCCATCTCAAGATATCATGTGCTAATGATGACTACATCCAGAAGCAGGAAAGAGAATCCATTTCTTCTCAACTTTGAAACCTTGAGATAGATCATTAGGTTATTTATTTGAGGTTGCCTAATTCTTTTATTGTGTGCATTCATAGCTATAAACGTCTCTCTTAGAACGGCTTTTATTGTATCCGTATTTTTGGCATGTTGTGCTTCTGTTGTCTTTTGACTGTAGGTAATATTTTATTTCTTTTCTGATTTCTTCTGTGAGCCATTGATTGTACAGTAACATATTGTTTACTCTCCAAGTGTATGCACAATTTTTGTGGGTTCTTTTGCTGTCGATTTCTAGCTTCATTCCACTATGATTCAATAGCATGGAGGGAATTATTTCAATTATTTTGTATTTATTTAGGCATGCTTCATGGCCTCCTAATATAGGTCTACTTTGGAAAAAGTTTTGTGTGCTGCTGAGAGAAATGTGTATTCTGGGGTTGCTGGATGAAATACTATGTAGTCATCTGTTGAGTCCATTTGCACAGTGGTATGGTTTAAACCTGATATTTCTTTGTTATTTTTTTTGTCTGATTAACCTAATTGTGAGAGTAGGGTGTTGAACACCCCCAGTATGATTGTATTGATGTCTATCTGTTCTTTTATGTCAAGTAGTTTTATTTTTATGCATTTGGGTGGGCCAATATTTGGTGCATAGATTTTCATAATTGCTGTCTCTTCTTGTTGAATTGTTCTCTTTAGCATTATGTAGGTCGTCTTTGTCTCTTCTAACCAGTTCTGGCTTGAAGTCTGCTGTGTCTGAAGATAAGATAACTACTCCTTCTTTCTTTCAGTCTCTGGTTGCATGGAGTTTCCATTTTCCATCCTTCCACATTTAATCTAGGAACTTCCTTTTGGATGAGACATGTCCCCTGTAGGCAATATTTTGTTGCATTTTGTTTTTTGATTGAGTATTCCAGTCTGTGTCTTTTGACTGAGGAATTCAGACAGTTGACATTCAGATTATCATTGTAAGGTATTTATTGAATCCTGTCATTACATTATTTTTCCAGTGAAGAGTCCTTTGTTTTCTGTTTGTTTGTTGCTTTTGTTTTATTATGTTTTCCTTTCTTAACTACTCTGCCAGTGAGAGGTATATTTTCCTTGGGTTTCTTTGGTGCTGGTGCTCTTCCTGTCTCTGACTAGGATTACCTTGGGAATTTTCTGCGATGCTGATTTAGTAGTCATGTATTTCTTTAGGATTTCTTTGTCATGAAAAGTTCTTAGTTCATCAATTTTGAAGACTAACTTTGCAGCATATAGAAGGGTGGGTGGACAGTAGTTTTCATTTATGGCTTGAAAAACTTTACTCCAAGTCTCACAGGCCTTTAGGTTGGTGCTGTGAAATCCTCTATGATTCTGATAGACTTGCCTTTACAAGTACCTTATTGCTTTTCTCTAACAGCTTTTAATGTTCTCTCCCTTAGTTAAATTTCTGGAACTTTAATTATGATGTGTCATGGAGAGAGGTTCTTTTCTGACCATGGACATTTTTGGTTCTATATGCCTATCACGCTTGAATTTATTTCCCTAGGTTCAGAAAATTTTGTTATGATTTTACTGAACAAATTTTTTCCTTTACTCTTACAGTTCTGATGTTCAAAGGTTTTTTGTTTTGTTTTATTTTGTTTTGTTTTTGAGTCATCTAACCACAACTGGATTCAGCTTCCATGGTGTCTTCTTGTTTTTATGGTATCATTGAGTTTGTGACCTACAACATCACCTTGTCTTCAATTTCTGACATTCTGTCCTCATAATGGTTGGATCTGCTAGCCATGCTTTCTATTAAATTTTTCATGTCTTGTATTTCTACTTGCTTTCTTTTTATAATTTCTAATTTGTTGCCTAACTGCTCATTTATATTTTGATCCAACCAGATTTTTGCATTCTGACTTCTTGCTTTTCTTTACAAGCAAAAAGCAAAGTACAGTATGCTCATTGTGAACAAACTTAGTGGTGTTTCTGAAAAGTTAGTCAAGGAACGGGGAGGAAGTAGAGGAGCCACCAATCACACTGTGGCTGATGCAAATACACGTGTTCAGCTTTGCTGGGTTAATTCCTGTGGAACCTGGAAAATCCAACCAGAACCCAAGGACTGGCTCACAGCCTTGTGAACTACTTAATTTACCTCTAAAAATATGCTTATTCGTGATGTCTCCAACTTGATAGAACATGATAGCTTTATATTATTCAGGAAGAAAACACCCCAGTCTTCCATTATGAGTAAGAAAAATGAAGACACCTATAGAAGACTTCTACCATGGCTTTTGTAAAGGATGAGAATAACAGGACTCTTTCAAACTGTCATACCTTGATAAGCCCCAAACTGTAGTAGATAGACTATTAAAACATAAAAAAAAGCTTTTAATAAATCATAAGAATTATAAAAAAGCAATCACATACATTTATTTATTTATTTATATTTTGAGACAGGTCTTGCTTAAGCTTAAATTGCCTGAGGTAGGCTGGAACTTGCAATCTTCCTGCCTCAGTCTCCTAGAGTGCTGAGATTACCGGCATGTGCCACCACACCTGTCAGAATCACACATTTTAGAGACATTTCAAGAATGAAAGTACACTGGGGAATTGTTAACTGTTTCAAAGTAAAATGTGGGCACCCTCCCAGATCTGGCTAGGAGGTAATCCTCTCATTAGGGTGTCAATTTCCAAACGGACATTTAGTACCACTTTCCAAATACGCACAGGAAGATGCAGGATCCAGATTTGGAGGTTAAACAGCTTTGTCTTTCTTCTTAGTCCTCCCTGATACCACCTTTCTGACTCTACAAAAAGCTGTGACTCTTGAAAGTCAGGATCTACTAGCTTTCGTGACTTCAGTTAAAGGTATTTGGAGTTTATATTTTTTACAGTAATGAAAAAGCAAGCACAAGACAACACTAGAAATGGCCTTGTCTTATCACTTAGAAATAGAAATAGAATATAATGGGAAACCTGAGATAAGTTTCTGGCAAGGTAGTATTTTGCGTGTTTATTTTTCTTCCAGAACTCTAAATAGTTGCCTTGGCAGAGTGACTGCCCGGTAATGCTCCCTCCTGAAGTCTCAGAGGTGTTTACAGAGATCGAAAGCTCAGCGGTACATTTCCATGAGCTCATCACCAGTTCCAGTTATACCTTTTAGATTTGACACGTACAAATAATATACACGTAGGACAAAGCTTTCAGTTTGTGTTTTAATCACAAATAAAGGAGCTGATGTCGGATATTTAATTACTGTAACAGCAGGGTATCTTTAGAAGACTGCTTTGGTCACTATTATCCAGAGCAACTGTAATGTGATTTCTTGCCTGCCTCTTTATGCTAATCACCCTAGTCCACTTCGCTCCTCCTCCTTCCAGCCTCCCTTAAGAACTGTACATGTCCAGCTGTCACACAGGATAACTCAGACCAGGCATAGAAATCACTCGATTGATCCCCAGAGCACTAGTTTTCCTTCCTGTATGTATGACTCTAACAGTATCTCTAAAGATAGGAGGAATCGGATTTCACATCAGTTGAAGGCACAGTGCATTGCCAAAGCTGTAACTGTTACAAATAGTTACTTTTGGGGATCTTACACTATAAGAAAGGACGGTTTCAATTTGCTTTGAAGTGAGAGAAGAACTAAATCTTGGTTTTGCCACAGGAATTAGCATCTTTATATGTAGGAGAGGTAACATTGGTAAATACTTATTTCAGGAATCGTGTCCAGGAAGAACCTGGAAGTTTACTAGAGTAGTAAATGTTTTACATGTAAAGCAGGATCTGCGTGTCAGTATGTGGTTCTGTGTGCCTTCTGAGAACCATTTTAGGTGACTAGCCAAGGGAAGGAAATGCCCTTGCAATCCTCGAGCCACAGCCGGGCTGCTAGTACCATGTCTGCATCTCAAAGGAAAGGCAGCAGCCACCTGTACACCAGTCTGCACAGAGGTCAACCGGAGCTGCAGGAGAACCAGCAACAGCAAGGTGAGTCAGTCTAATGAGTCCTGTGTTCTGTGACCTGTCCATTTGCATATCCAGAAGAATGTTGATCTGGTAAAGTATGTAGGGGAATCTCTGATTATAAAACACTTTGCAATCCATTTTTATAACAATAAACATAGTATGGAGGCATAAGGATGGGTTAACTTGGATTCACTCTTGATTTTTAAAAGAATATCAAAAATTGAAAGACTATCAAGACAGCATGTTCCTTGGATACTTATATCTTTAAACTTCTAGCCACTAGTTTTTTAGTCTGCTAGAGTTTGTGTAATTCAAAACATTTGTTTGAGCAAGGTTGCACTGGCTATAGGAAGGGTTTAGCTGAGAGTAGCTTTAATTTAGCCTGTAACTGTCCCCCTTGTCTTGTCATAAAAGTACACTTTTGGACCTAGTTTAAACCTAATTTTTGCTGGATTTATTGTTCATTAATCTGTGGGAAATATAAATATGTTCTTGACTCTTTCCTTTTTATGGTCCAGAGACAAAAGTAAATGACAGGAAAAGTATCACATTTCCCTTGCTAGGTGTTCATTCAGAATTAAACTACCCTACCTCATACCTATTTTCATAAAGTCCTTTAAATTTTTAAAATCTGCTACCTTAGTGGCAAATTGTTGACATGAACAAACAAGATGATTAGTGGCAAATGGTTGACATGGATAGACAAGATGATTTCTCCAATCCACTAAGTCAGGGATGGCAAAGAACACTCTTGGGAAAGGCTGGCTACCTCCTGAGATGACATCACACCTCCAAAAGATGAAGGATTTACTGGACATTTTTAATGACTCCTCAGTAGCCTGTGATGGATTTGTTTACAGATGGATCTAGTCTATGAACTCCTTATTTATTTTTCTGTAGACACAGTTTTAAATTTTAGCGGCATGGACAGTGGTGGCTAATGGACAAAAACCTCGCATTTGTGTGAATGTGTCAAGCCACCTCCCTGATGTGAGTGAGCCCTGGAATGAGTCTTGGAGCTGAGCAAAGTGACTTCATGCTATACAAGCTTAGCATAATGTAGGTAGAAAGTGCTTTTTGTTAAATGTAGACTTTTTAAACCACACTGTATTATCAAGGCTCAAATAAATCATTTTGAGCCCACTGCCTTAAAATGTAAAGTCCCAGGATGCAGGAGGGTGTAAAGTCCCGGGATTTGAAGTGCACAGCACTTCAAAATGCTCTTGCTCCTCTACTAGCACAATCCTAGTTAGTTCATGGGGGTTTTTTGCGTGTTGTTCATTTTTGTAATATTTAAATCTGTTGTAATAGTTATTGTAGAAAATTTGGTGAGAGGAGCATAAAGTAGATGGTAAAATAATCACCTAAACCCATGCCCCAAAGACAGTTGCTATTAATATTTTAATAAATAGTCTTTTAGTACTCTTTTTTCCAATGCACATATAAAAGATTTTTTTACTTGGTTTTTAAATAAAAATAGGCTTCCTCTGTACATAGTGTTTTATAAACTGCTTTTTCAGTTAACAGTGTATGATAACCAAAGTCCCATGCCATTATGTGTAAGAATACGACCTTACTTTTAATGATTCTTTCATATGGAGCCAGCAAAATTCCCTTAGGCAATTCCCCACTGGTAGACATTTTATTTATTTCTATTTATTTTTGCTATTATAATTAATAACTTGTTAAATCTTAACTAATGGATAGGTCTGTGGATAGAAATATGTAGAATTGTATGCTCAAGGTTCATACATTTTTTACTTTTTAGTTTTTTCTTTTGAAATAACTCTCCAGTTATCAGTGAAGGATATTTCTCAGTAATACTGGATATGTTTTTGAAAATTCTTTCCAGAGTTTATAAGTGGAAAATAATATCCCACTGTTGTTTTAATTTAAGGCAGGCTGTCTTGATGGTCTCTTCTTTACTGGCCACATTCAGAGAAGCCTGGAAATATCATTATGATGACATACTTCCCAAAATACCAACAAGACTAGAAGTCTGGTCTTCTTTCTCAGACTGAAGCTTTTTGCCTAGAATATTTTGAAAGCAACCATATTCTTCCATGGCTGAGTCTCAAAATATCTGCCCACACAAACCACAGTCCATACAGTTGTGAAGCATGCTAATGCAGCCCAGACTGGCCATGTGTGCTATAAGAAATGTCATCAAGAGATGTGAGTTGACAAGTGACAATAGTTGTATTTGCTATGTTGTTAATAGCATTCAAATTCCTGGAATTCAAAAGTTTACATTTACTCCATTTCTGGAATTTAAAGTACTCATTCAGTGCCGTGGCCAGATTTTTTTCCTCCATACTATATTTGCACCTTGCTATTTTGCAAAGTTCAGAATGGTCCAAGGAGGCAGAGCCATTCATTTTCGAAAGTGAGGTCTGACTGTGGATTTGTTCAGAGGCATACTGGGTTCATGGCTTTGGCCGTGCCCCAGACAGACTAATCTTGCAGCTCTCCTATTTAGCTGCATGTGGACTGTGATTAATTGACATCTAACTCTACTGAGAGCATGACCAGCTTCAACACATGCATATATTCTAATTCTTCATGCTCCATTCGAAAGTGCTTTATATTGGCTCTGAAGTATTTGACTCTTCTGTCTAGTCACTCACAAAATATACTTTTTTCATTGATCACATAGATAAAAGCCATGTATCCTTCAATAATTATTTGGGCAAAACTGTGTACCAAGTATTGTGTCAAAGAATGGGTGTGCAAATTAAACTAAAGTAACCAAGTCATGATTTCCCATCTACAGAAACATATGTCCTTCACTACTTCTTGCTGCCTTGTAGCTTCCTGTGTTGTTTTCAGTCTATTTATCTATAATGTTGATCCCGTGACCACATTCATAAATATTAATGTATATTCCTACAAGATCTCAGCAAAGCTCATTATACATTTCATGTATTAGGCAGGTAACCACACATGTGTTATAAGGCTTGAAAATTTACAAATAGTTTCATTATTACATTTTCTCCTGTAACTCTTGCAACAATCAGGTACAGTGGTGTATTAGTGGAGCAGGGGGAGAAGGATGCATTCAGCAGGCTGAAGACCAGGTGACGCTGATATTGCGGGGCCTATTCCTTGCTCCTCGGAGAGATCAGCCTTTTGGGCCTTCACCAGACTGGACAAGGCCCACTCACATGATGGAAGGCAATCCACTTGGCTCAGAGTCCACCGATTTAAATGTAACCTCATTTCCAGAACCTTCTCAGAGAAACATGCAAACTGTTGACCAACTGTCTTGTCCTGGGGCTCAACCAAGTTGACACATAAATTTAATCATTACAGACAAATACGATTAGCCTCATATTTAAAGATGTGGAAACTAATAATCCTCAGGGTCCAGACACTGTTTCAAGGTTATGCAGCTCTTAATGGTTAGTTTCAATGTACATTCTTCCGTATATACCTGTCTCATAAAAGCTGTGATCCTAGTGTTACGATGTTGATTTTTTTCATTGATCCATCCCAGAGAAACTTCTCCCTAGATACTCAAAATGCCTTGGAATTCCTCCTGGGTTTTTTGGTATGTTTGACACCAATTTTGGATTGAATTGAATTCAATTCTGACACTACCTCCAGTTAATGAAGACCCCACAAACTAAGGACTCCATCTTAAAGGATGTTCCATTTCAGACAATAGCCACAAATTTCAGGTGTCCCCAAGCCACCTCCATTTCTGCCAGGCCAACCACAAATTCGAAACTTCTCAGAACTCCTTTAGATTTGATAATGTGCTGAAACAACTTGCAGAACTCAGGACAGCTTTTCACATACAGATTACCATTTTATTATCTATTATCAAGGATACAAATGAACAACCTGATGAAGAGATACATAGCACAAAATCTGGGAGGAGCATGACCCAAGAGCTGCGACTTTCTGGATATATTTGATTCTCAATGTACTTTTAAAAGGCAGTTTCCTAAAATTCAAGAGCTTACATAAAACACAGAATAATGCCCTCAACCATTCATTTATTCAACACTGTTTTACTACATACCCACCATGTACCAGATACTATATATATATATATTAGAAACTGAGAATGCAAAGATAGTTTTTCCTAAGGTTATCATTTAATGTTTTTGCTAAGGAATTCCACGATAAAAAGTAAACAAATAACACTCTTTCAACTCTCTGGGGGAAGAGAATTTCATTCAATTCCATAAAACTTTGACTTTGCATTTTTCATCATTCTTCATATTTTAGTCAGACTGCTCTTGAGCGGTTTGGAAGTCACTGAATTTACGTAGCTGAGGACTACGTAGAAGATGAATTTAAAGGCTAAGTAGTGCTTATGTACTATGCCACAAGTATGCCTGGAATCTAAACCACAAAACACAAATTTCATTTAGATAGTCATAAATATACTCTTTCCTTTGAATGCTTTCTACATATATTCATGAATGCACTTCATTTAAAACAGCTAATGAATTTGAGTGCCAAGGAATAAACATATAAGACTTGGAAAGAGAATCCAACAGTGATGTACAATTAAATAATACCTTTTACATAAAAAGATAACACGAAAAAATACATGTTATGCTTCTCAAAATAAACTTGTATTAGCTTTCTTTCCTTATGATTCTACAGTAGTGATGCTGCATATGTGATATGACATCTTTGGGGTGATATATAGTTAAAATGGACTGGAATTAAAGATAGGAGACTTACACATATTTCTGTTTATCTGCTACCAAAAAGGAACCTCAACTGAATTTTGCTCTGTCTTCAGAGCCATTGCTAGTATTGATAGTCACAAATTGGTAGTGGCAGCCATAGATCATTTTTAAATAATCAGAAAAAGGGAGAAATCATATACCTGTAAACTCTTGGACTTTATCATGTTCAAACTGCCACATGTTACAGGAATCCTTCGCATAATAAGCTTCTCTAATAAATATATTTGACGACTTATTGGCATAGGATACGAGTTTTGCAAGATGAAAAGTGTTCTGGCATTGGTTGCACAACAATGTGAATATAGTTAATGCTACTGAACTGTACATAAAAAGTAAGATAAGCTAGTTGCGGTGGTGCTCACCTATAATCCCAGCACTCTGGGAAGCTGAGGCAGGAGGATCACAAGTTCAAACCCAGTCTGGGCAACTTAGTGACTTAGTGAGAGCTTATCTCAAAATAAAAGAAAGGGTGATATACCTCAGTTCAAAGTCCCTGGGCTCAATCCCAGCACCAAAATAAAAGAGAGAGAGAGAGAAAAAAAATTATATATACACACAAGTGCTGTATATGTATATATAATCACAATATCATATTTGTCATATATATATGAGTTGCAATCAGAATATGTTAAGAACTCTTACAAGTTGAGCAAAATAATTTATTTTAAAAAACTGGCAAATAATCTTGCAAACACTTCTAAAAGAAGATGCCAATAAGCACATCAAATGACGCTCAACATTGTTAGTCTTTGAAGAAAAAAATAAAACCACCATGAAATATCATTTTGCATCCACTAGTGCTAAAGTTTGGATCTGGAATACCCCTCAGAGGTCCATATGTTAAAGGCTTACTTCTCCATTTGGCACTCTTGGGAAATGCTGGAAATGTTGAGGTCTAGTGGAGGGTCTTCTATTGCAGGGGCTGAGCCCTTAAAGAGAACAGGGGACTCCAGCTCCTACCTTTGTCTTTCTTCTTCCTACACCATACACTCCTGCCGTAATATGCTGCCATAAGCCCAAAAGCAGCAAAACCTACTGACCATGGACCGAAATCTCTAAAACTATGTGCCTGAATAAAACCTTCTTTATTTGTTATCTCAGGTATTCTGTTACATTAATAAAAAGCTGACTAACATAACTAGAATGGCTGAAATACTGACAATATGATCTTTGGAAGAAGATGTGGAATAAGCAGAACTCCCATTCATTGCTGTAACATGGTATGGTCACTTGGAAAATGGCTTGGCAATTTCTTTTGCAGTTGAACCTACGCCAAGCCTATGAACCAGAAGTTCCATTCTAAAGTATTTTTCCAAAAGAAATGAAAACATGTGCATAAAAACTTTCATAAGAATATTCATAGTAGATTTTATTCACACAAGCCCCATATGAACAACCCAAATACTCATAAGCAGATGAATGGTTAAGAAAATTGGGGGGTACTTAATTTGCTGCAATACTACTTAGTAGTAGGAAGGAAGGAATCACTGATATGTGTAACTATGCAGATGAATCCCAAAAAACTGTTTTGGGTGAAAATAAGCCAAACACAAAAGAATATGGTATGTGTTGTTCTATTTATATGAAATTCTAGAACAGATGAAGGTAGGTAATGGTGATAGAAATCAGAGCAGTTGTTGTCAGGGCGGGAGAGGAATTGGAATAGAACACTCAGCAGCTTTCTGGGGTAATGGAAATGTTCTATAACCTGACAGAAGTTTTGGTTACAGGAGCATATACATATGTCTGTCAAAATTCAACTGTGCATTTTATTTTGTGTAATTTATACTTCATTTTTTAAAACATGGGATTACCTGGGAGGTCTCATATGCCAAAGCTGCCTCTGGGACTCTGAATACTGAAGAGATTGGGAGGTATCAATGAATTTTAAGAACTTACAAACATAATGGCACTTTGCTATTATGGAATACCTGTAGCTAAACTCAGAAAATTTCAAGCATTCAAGGTGAAATGCTAGTCATTACCTTGGATAAACTTAATAATTAGTAGTATTTTATTACTTCACTTATCCCTGAAATTTAAAACTTCTATATTGAAATACAGTAACCTAAAATTATCCAGTCAGTGACATTAACACAAAATAAATGTAATAAAATAAAATAAAAATAAATGTAAATTGAAGTGTAATAAAAAGAACTGAGTATCTAATAGCAAGGGCCAGGGTATACCTCAGTGGTAGGGAATTAGCAGGCACAGAGCCCTGGCTTTGAGTTCCTACACCACAGTAATAAGGATAATAATAATAGTAACATTATTATTATTATTAACAGCTTAGGCAAGACGCCAGTGTCTCTTTTTTCAGGCATCTCTCTTTATTCAACATCCTTTAAGAAGAATGAATTCTCTTAATTTTCTTCAGAATTTAATATTTTCATTTTTTTAAAGCCATGACTAACTCACAATTTATCCTAAAATAAACAGCTAAATAGGAATACTTCATGAAGATTTTTCTCACCAAACTTTTCCCTCTTCATTTTGCTTGAATTTAGTGTTTCATTCACTCTTCAACAAATATTCACTGTATCAGGCACTGTTCTAGGCCCTGATAGACAAAGCAGTCTGAACTTCCTGCCCATATGGAGCTTACTTTCTGACATGTACAGGGGCAGACAATAAAGAAGATATGGAAGCAGAATATACAGTATGTATGGTCATAATGGACATGGTGAATGTGGAGAAAAATGAAATAGGAAGAATAGGAAGCGTCACTGTAGAGGTCCCACTTAAACTGGGTGCTCAAAGCAGACCTTTAAAGAGGAGGAATTTGATCACAGACCTGTTGGAAGTGAAGGAGTGAGTTGTGCAAATCTGGAGGAAAAGCAGACCAGGTCTGGAAAAGAGTAAATATACAGACTGAGGTTTAAATTCAATCACCATTTAGGTTGTTTTCACATTGTTCTTCACTCACTTGCATTACAGCAATAGTACCATGCTTGCCCCCACCTCCTTTATCTGCAGAAAAATCATTCTAAGATCCCAGGGGAGTCCTAAAACTGCAGAGAATGCTGAATGCTAAATACGCTGTATTTTCCTACACAGTCAGGTTCCTGGAACAAATCCCCAGTGGCCACCGAGGGAAGACCATAATTTCCTATGATACATACCTACGACAGAGTTTAACTTGTAAATTAGGCATACTAAGCGATTAACAACCGTAACAAAATAGAATAATTATAATCATATTGTGTAATAAAAGTTATTAAAATTTATGAATTATTTCTGGAATTTCCCATTTAGTGACTGTCAGGAACTTAGTTGAGAAATAAGGGGAAGTGAAAGGAAAGAACATTTATACAAGGAAAGGTCATTTATATAATGTACTGGCTGTCATGGTAAGTTCTTTCAGCTTTGATTGTGAGTGAGATGGCGAATATTACATATCAATTTGAGATAATTTGGTCATTTACAACTTCTAGGTTCTTTCAGGGAAGCAGGAGTAGCAACCAAAAAATTAAGAGAGAGCTTATAGTCTACAATGTCATGATCAGGGTAAAATCAAATCTTAGGCTAAATTATTTCAGAGAGATAGACATTTATTAACAAACAAGTATGAAACCATTCCTATGATGTCCTAAACTTTCTGTTCTTTACGTAATCTGATACTTGTCTGAAAGCTTTGCTTAGACACAGCAACATTCCCCAGGCAGTGTCCTGTAGAGTGAGTCAGTAACCAGGCCTTCTCCCACTCCTTGTGGACACTGGCATGTTCAGTAAAAACCTTTGGGCACCACACTTCAGAGTACAAACAGGACACAGGCTTTGCTGGGTTCTTCTATCCAGTTCATTCGACACTAGAAGTATTCCTAAAGCGTTTTTGGCAATCCAAAGGTCTTAAATACCATAAATTTCACCATAGAATCATGAAAATTTATTCCTGATGTTCATTATGCTAATTCACACAGCCTCTGATAATGATAAGTCTCTGAGATGTGGGTTTCCTAGCATTAGCAATCACCCTGGAGTACAAAGTCCCTAGCAGGTCAGCAGACACCACCATTTAATCTGTCATGAATCTTAGTATCTTTGTGGTGTCTTCTAAAGTCGATTACAACTGTCAGAACAAGAAGCAGTGCTTCCTCATATTTTTTCGCAATAAGGCATACATGTAAAACAATAAAAATACATGCAGCATTTTGAGGTAAAATCAGGAGGCTGACTCATGAGATGGAGAGCCAAGATGTTGGCATACATGCAGCCCACACACCAGGGTGCTGCCATACATAGGTGCGTAGGTATTGGCACCAGCAGAGTTGTAACCCATATTGCTGTTCTGTTTTGTGGAAAACCGTCTACTAAGGATGCCCTAGACATGTTAGGAGGTGACAAGATCCCTTTCAAAATGAAGATTTGGAATTTGAGGAGACAACACCAACATGAATGAAATAATTTGTGTTGCACAAGCCCTTTGAGAACAGAAAAATAGGTTTATATTTTAGGCCACAACACAGTATTAATATGACTTATAAACAAATCTCATGCATGGACTGTTTCTTATAGGCCAGCATTGTTTTAATCTCCGTTCACATAGTCTCTCATTTCTTTTCAAACTCCCCAGGAGGCCGGTAACATCCAGACCTGAGAGCTAGGTCTTGAGCCATGTTCTTATCCCAAGAACCTGACTCCAGTGCCTGTACTTTAACCCCTTGTCACTGCCTTTTATGCTGGCACAAAATAAATACTCAGCTAAGCACCTGGGAAGAGCCAGACTTGTGACCCTTGAACTCAATCTGTGGTTTGGTTGTTTAAAATAGACATTGTTAAATCACCAAATAAATGCTATACAAATTATGAACCACCTTCAACTGTCCCTTGGGAAGTTATACTTGACTGTAAAAGAAACAAGTGAGAAGATTCAGATGTGTGTATTAGTGCAAACATATTAGCACAGAGCAAGCACCTTGCTGGCAAGTCTAGCGGTTTCTGCTTAACTTGTAGAACCATGTCAACCAAGTAACTACGCAGTCCATGTCTCTTTCACTGCGTGATGCATGAAAAATAGGAATGTACTATTTTTGGTACTGGGTTGATACATGGCTTGTTTTTCAACAAAATAGACAGTATTAAAATGGGTTAAGTAATAGTCATTATTATAATTTATTTTTTATTTAAACTCAGAACTCCATTTCAACTGTTGGTTCAACTATTATACTCAATGATTAACTTGACTTGAAATTTACTCAACATTTAGGCAAGTAAGTTTCACACCTGAGTTGTTTTTTAATGAAGTCTGTTGGAAAAATCTAGCAAAATATTCAAAAGTCAGAATTTGAAATGCAACAAACACTTGTATTCAGTTAGAAGTTGTGTTCCTTTACCAAATGATCAGATGTGTCGGTGCTGTGGATGGCAGTAAACAAGCAAAAGGTCACAGGAATGCGATTTAGACTTTCAACAGGGCATGATGGTCTGAAGATATTTGCATAATGACTATTTAAGTAATTGGCATCAAATCTTTTCTTATTCTGATAAAATTCATATGAAGGAGGGATCGTCATCTAGAAAGAGTAAAGAAAGAAAAAAGTCTCCTAATGTTGGGAATAGGCAATTTTGGTCTTAAGCACTCTGTATTTAATTTTAGTTGTCTGCAAAGAAATGAATTTACAGATAAAGACTGTGCATGTGTGTGTGCACATGTGCGCACGCATGTGTGTGTGTGTATGTGTATCTCTATTTTTTATAGACTGAGCATGGACAAGACACAGACCAGTGCTACAGATTTGGGGGTTCTGTTTTTTTTATAAGACCAACTTTGGTTTTAAGATGCTTCATTCTCAAATATGGATTAAAAATTTTGATGTTTTTCACTATTTTTCTTTTTGAAAACTAAGCAAATATTAGTGGACATGATTTCCTTCACAATGAGATGAAGCAAAATATATTTTGAGAGAGCTTTAGAAAACAATCCTAACTACAAACTTAAAATGAGAAAAAGCACAAGGAAAACAAATCTAAAAAGTGTAATAGATTTGCCAAATTTCATTTCTTTTTGGGAACAATTCTCATATTTTAAGCCCTCAACTTGAGCTATTGTGCACCACCTTGCTCATAGTAGAATATTAATACTCATGAAATGAGTCAATACTTTTCTTCAAATAGTTCATCCAAGTGATTGATATTCATAAATCACTAAACTTTAGGGCTCCACAGACTACTCAGTCCAACTGATTTTATGTATTAAAAAACTGAACACAGAAGAGAGAAGTAGTGCTCAGAGTTAATAGTATGAAGAGCTGGTGCCCTGCTTCATTTAGCCCCACAGGTTTTATGATATAAATCTATTACAATAAAGAATATCTGAAGTGGATAGAAAAATTAAGGGAGTAACTTAAGTTTTATATAATTTTAAAATATTCACAAGATGAATATTTTCTTGCTGTGTTATAATCCTAATATTAGTAAAGTAGACAGGAGAAAGGAGAAATGAGGACAAGGGTGAGAAATATGTGTAGGGATGTGGGTATTAGAAATGTAGCACCAAATGGAAGCAGAGAAGGAAAAGAGAGATTTTTTTTTAAAGTCCTTCAATTAAAAACATTAAAAATGGTGGTGTGTACATACAATGTAATATTGTTCAGCCTTTAAAATGAAATTCTAATAGCATGCTCCCAAGTGGAAGAAGACATTCTGCTAAGTGAAATAGGCCCTATACAAAACGACAAACATTGTATATTGCACTTATAGTCAGTTCAAAGTCAGAAGTAGAATCGTGGTTTCCAACAGTTGTGGGGAGGATGGAATGAGCCCAGAGTTTCGGTTTGCGGGGATGAAAAAGTTCTGGAGACAGAAATTGTTGCTTGTTACACAACGGTGTGAATGTACTTAATGCTACTTGGTCCTCTTGAAAATAAAGTAGCGAATGTCTTGTTATGTTTGTTTTATCACTACTTTTAAAAATGGCAAAAGGACTTTATATCATTACAATATATTCCCCAATATTTTCATGTTGATTTGCTGTAAGATTCCAATGATCATGAAAGCTTGAAGGAATGGGCAGATTTAAAGGATTGTTTTCAGCTTTCCTGAGAAATTTTACGTCAGAAATTTTATAAATGAAAACTTGTATGTGACTTAAGCCACATGCATAGAAGTGTGATAAGATTTTTCCCTTGTAACTTTCTTCACCAGGATGAGTGAGATATGTCTGGTAAGTGCGTTTCTCCCTGGCCTTCACTTCTCCCAAACTAGCTCTAGGGCGGTGCAAGAAGATAACCATGCGGAAGTGTCCGCAGCAGGCATCGCGCCATTCCCGCTCTGCTCCGGTCCCCTACCGAGGATGCACGGCCTGTCAGTCTGCAAACCCAGGAGCAGCCGAGTGCAGCCCTGGGCTCTGCCTCTCCCCAGGAAGCGGGTGCGCGGCCTCCTGAGCTTGGGAGGCCCTGGGTAGTGACTTGCTTCCTTCCTTTCTGACCAGGCCTCCATTTCCATGTTCTCAGTAGAGTAACATTCATTTATTCCTTTGCTACTCAAAGGTTCAGGACAAAGGGGGTTACATTTAAGGAAAACAGTTTTGGAATTTGAAATCACAATCATTTCTCTGCCTGGCCTGCTTTTTTTGGAATCCATGAAAGAATTTTAAAGCACCCTGTTTTTTCACTGAAGTCAAGAAGCTTAAATTTATCTGAATTCAATATACAAAGCTATATTAATGAATTATTGCTTTTAAAGAAGAGATTTAGTTCTTACTAATGAAATTTTGAGTCAGAATCACCTCTTCGATTTTAGCAGTAAACACTAAGAAAGAATTACTTAAAATTAACTTTAAGAAGATAGAGTTTCGAACCTGTGTATGTGCCTGCTCTATATGTATCTTCAACGTCCCTTGAAACCTAGACTTTATTTCTATCCCCACTCCCTCAGCAAAATGGAGAGACCCTTCTAACATATGGAAGTATTTTCACACTGTGAGTTATTCTGAGGGGAAAATATGTGATTTTCAAATGCTGTCAAATGAAATATGTATTTCCAAATGGCACTGGTTGACCGAGCCCATCTTAGGACACATTCTGAATCTTTATTAGCCCTCAGTACCAAATGAGGGAAACATGTTTGCTTCGGCAGCACATATACCAAATGAGGGAAAGATGCAGACAAACAGCAAGCAGGTTTTTCTGACATTATCATTCCGGAAGTCCTACATTTGCTCTAACAAACATATTCAAGTAAAGATTATAAGTATCCTTAACGTAGTGGTCTTATTTATAGACAAAATAACACCTTCAATTATAGAGAAATGGGTGTGTTCGGTCAAAAGTAATACATTCTTCTGTTATTTTTGCCTGAAAATAAATATTGACATCAAGATTTAAAATTGCTAAGATCACCATGCCGTTCTTGAACAAACACCTTTTGAGTCAGGAAACAAACAAACAATGGCAAGAATAAGTGGGAGCATCTTACATACGTACAGATGGCAAAACAAAAGTACAGAAGATACATGCAAGAGGTATCACATCTTCACCATGTCTGCACAGGACCACGGAAGCTGGAGAGAGTCGTTGTGAACTAGCCATGTCACCCATCAGAAAGGAGAAGAAATAAGATCCACTGAACTCATAATGGAAACTGGGAAGAAGACTGACAGAAAAACCATGCGATTCACAGTCAGCTCTCAGGCGTTTTTGTCCCAGATCTCTAAATATTACCTGTGTGACCTTGGACACATCTTGTCTTTTTAGAGTCTGAGTTTTCTCACAAGTAAAGAGGTTTAATGGCTTAGCTCTTCAAAATTGTATCCTAATAAGAGCTGCAGCTTACTGAGCATTTATTACAGCCAGACATTGTGCTAAACATATAACATGTGACTTTGCTGCATGTACAACTCTGTGAGGTAGGTGTTACGATCCCCATTTCAAAGATGAGAAAACCTGGGCCCAGAGGGGTCAAAAGACCTGCCTTAGTTCATACAATAAATTAAAAATAGGGAAGTTGATTCTGTGTCTGCTTTCTCCAAAGTGTAGGCATTTAAAATTATGTATTCTGGTTCCTAGTCTTTGTTCATTTACTCATGTAAATTACTATATTTAAATATGTTTTATAATAGGCAAAGTATGATGCAAATAATTTTTTATATTATGCCAGTGCATAAAAGAAACATCCTGGAAAATCAACAAGGTCTAACTTTTCATGGTGCTTGTTAAGGTCTTATTACGTTAGATGCTTCAGAAGGCAAAAGGGTAAAGACGAGGCATGACTTGCATAAGAATGTCATATGATAGCTGCTGTCTTTAAGCAGCAAGAGAAATAGAAAAAGCAAGAGAAAAAAGAAATGATTCAAAGATTAATATTTTTAACACTGAAATTTAATGGAGAATGATGTAATAACCATTGAAAAGGATCCACTGGAAAAAAAAGGGTATTTATGAAGCTGTATTAGTCCCTGATCAATAGATTGCATGCACATGTTGACCATGAATCCTCTCAAAAAGGGTAAAGAAAGTCAGTTTTTTTTCAGTCACTACTGGACTTGATCAACAGGGTAATTTTGCCAGATGTCCTATATGAAATGTTTTAATTAACATGATCTATTCTTAAGAATCTATCAACTTCACCATAAAGATATCAATAAAGAAAATGATTTTAAGAAATGAGAATGAGTTTTCTTTGATTAAACTATGGTTGCTACAAATCTATATGTCCAAAAATGCAAGTGAAATTAAGTCACTGGCTGTTGTACCTCCCAGGTGTGATCGGATCACGAATGAGGCAGCACAGTTTGGAGTTAGGGCTGGAGTAAGAGCACCTCAGCACAGAGCTTGGAAGGCTTTGGTTGTGCCTGCAGGAGAGTTACAAAGTCTACATCTGACGCAAACTTTGATGCTTTATGGTAATTGCGCCCATCAGATTTATTTTTTTTATCTTTCTGCCTTGGTTTTTCAAAAATAATATATTTCTAGATCTAGGCCAATGTACAAACCAGTAAGGAAAGAGTTGAAAGTCTTTTTAGCATACCATGAACTAGTCCCTTAAATATAATAAACCAAAGCACTAGATGAGTTTGAAAAATAGGATGGACTAGACAAAGCACTGAGTGGTGATGGCTGTCTTCAGAGCACCTGAGAGAGTTTTCTCGCCTTCTTTCCAATTTCCTATGATGAGACGATTCCCATTCTGAAAACAAGTGCTTTCTTCATCAGGTAGTATTGATGGGAAGAGGATTGATTGGTTTTTTCTCTATCAGGTGCTCCTCATAAATGAATCTAAATTAAGAAACGCTGCATTTCTTAATGTAGGCACTTTACAACTTTATTTTTAGTGAAAACTTATAGCAGTTTTTATAACTGCAGGATTATATTGAAAAGATCAAGGCCTTTGCAGCCCATGCTTTGATTTCGTATAATTCTGTATTTCTTACAAACGGCTGGTAACTATAGCAGGAATGACTGAGGGCCATCCGTGCAGGGAGCCCACTTATTCTCAAATTGTGCTGATATTCTGTGAGTCCATCTGGAAACTTTCTGTGTGACCTGCTTGTTTTTCTCTGGGGTCCTGCTCATTTTACCTTCAAGCCAGTAAAAGACACTATACAAAATAGACTCCAGAGTGTCTCATCACAATGACTAGTGTCACTTTGTGGTCCTACTACCTTCTTCTGTAAAGACATTTTAAAAATTATGTTTTTGTAGGTAATTTGTTGTTTATTTTATTCCTTTTTGTATTTTTAGAGTTTCTCCATCTATAACTTGAAATAAGTGCAGAATGTCTTATGCTTGTAGTTCTTTTGTGAATTGACATAGATCCCCTTTTCTTTTTGGGCTACACTTTATTCTTTCTCAAAACATCTTTAGGAGATTTTAATATAGTCAGGCTGTTTTGTTTGTTCTTTTTTAAAAAAAAAAAACCCAAGACTCTCATTCAGATCCTGTGTGCTTCCTCTTTCTGTACAGATTAAAGTCACTTGCTCTGATTTGCCTGTTTTTCTACAGATAATGTCATTTTTCACACTTGAGAATTCAGATGTTTCAAATTCTTATGAAGAGTCTTAGATACAAGACAAGCACTTTTGATGTAATTTATGCTTCCACACTAAATTTTTGCTTTGCAAAAATATTTTAATATTAAATCTCATGCAGTGACATTTTAAAATCTTTTTCGTTAAAAAAAAAACAGGTTTCAGACATATGAAAACAGAACAAATTTTGTACCCTAGAGAAAATTGTTCTAGAGAATATCTGAGGGACTAGTTTCAATAACAATATCAATACTCTAATATCCTTACAACAGATTCTTTTAAAGTCATCAGAGCGGCCTAGGACTTTAATTTACATTGAATCATAATAAGTATAGTATTTGGTTTGAGTATGGTAGTAATTAGGCTGCCAGGTTACTCAGAATATCTGCAGTTATAATCACTAACTTCAGGAGTTACCACTGTCACCTTCCTGAATTTGAACTCATTTGACAGAAACCTGCTCTTCAGGACCTTTTTTGAATATTAATATGTGTCCAACTTACTCACAGATCTTGAAGAATACGGCTTCTGACTCAAAAGTCTGGGTTGGGGCCCAGATTCTGCATTTCTAATGAGCTCCCCACCTAATGAGCCGCTTATCTATCCTGACCGCACATTCTGACCGCACGTTGAGGAGCAGAGATCTCTAAGACTCTTTATGGTCTGTAGCCTGAATTCAGAAACTTCATGACATTAAAATAATAATAATAAAAACAGGAAAACAACAAGGAGGCATGAGAAGAATACTAGGGTAAGAATAAGGTAGTAAGTGAAAAGGAAAGGAAGATTTATTTTCAAATCTTCTATTGTTTTGATCAACATTGATTCTTTTATTAACTTTATGTCGTATTTTAAAGTTTGATCTCTAAAAGCTTATTCCTGTTCTCTGCTCTTTTAAAAAAATAGTATTCCAGTTTGTTTATGGTTTTTTAATACTTGTGAAGATATTAATTTTATATCTATAACTGTGCACCTAAAATTTTCTATATTGTCTTTTTCGTTCAATTTGCTTTTCTCCTGCTCACCTGCTTGCTCCTGTGTTTTATGTCTGGTGATCCTTGGCAGCCTGCTCGTATTTGGGGGATGGGCACTAAAAGGTTAATTGGCAGGTATGTCAACCGGTATGACCGCCCATTAGGGTACCCTTTTGTCACTAATTTTAGGTCTTTTTGCTTGAGTTGGTCAGGCTTTCCAGAGAAAAGTCTAATTTCCTTCTGGGATGAAATAGCCCTGGATGCCAGCATTCCGTGAACCAGATAGAATGAGGGCTCGAGTTGTGTACACATGAGGTCTCTCTTGAGATGGCCGCATCCTAAAACCCAAAACCTTTCAAAATGGACACTTGTATGGGAAAGGAAAGCTTGTAGAGGTGATAGACTTAAAGGTTTTTCTTTTTTTCCCCACTCCTTTTCCCTTCCTTCCCTATTTACAAAAGCTTGGTTTCCATTTTTTTCCATGGGAAGATTATTTTAGATATGTAAGTGGGCTGGAGGATAATCAAAAGGTTACTCTAAAACCAGGGAGAAGCCAGAGAATCAGAGTCGGAGAGTCTGTGTCGGCCTCTGCAAAAGCACAGATTGGAGGGATGAAGGGCCCCAAGTCAAAGAATGAGAGCAGCTCTAATACGCTGAAAAAGCTGAGGATTCTCTAACCCTAACCCTCGATCAGCCAGAGGGAGCCCAGTCCTGCCAACTCATTTTGTGTTAGACTTCTGACCTCCAGGACTGTAACATGATAGATTGTACTGTTTTAAGTCACTGAACTCGGGATGATTTATTTTAGCAACAATATATTGAGTTGTTTCTCTGATATGAGAAACCGTAAGTGTAAATAAGAACAAAGAGGTATGATAGATATTAGGTAAAAGAAAGATAATATTCTAAAGGAAGGAGAACTAGAAAGGGAGAAGGGAGGAAAAGAAGGAAGGGAAAATGAAAGGAAAAAGGGGAAAAAATGTAAAAATGTAAATAAACCTGCTGTAAATAGGGAAAAGTGGGGGAATAGAAGTGAGGGGCGGGGAAGAGAGGCAGATGCCAAGATATATCATGTACAAGTACAAATTACCATGATGAATGTGATCATTATGTATACAATGTACCAATACATGTTCTTGGTTAAAAAAAAAAAAAGAAAGAAAGAAAAGAAAACAGAGCTATTACAGCATGTAAATTTTCACCTAACCCCATTCTTTTCATTATAGAAAATCCATTGTAAATTCTGCCAACTATTTTGCCTTTTTGCCAGGGAATAACCTTCTAGACTTCTGCTAGGTTAGGAGCGAGATAGTTGTTTTGCTGTTGAACAGATGGAATGTTTTCCTATTTTCAGCCAAACATCCTTTCTCCTTCTGAAGTCCTTCCTTAGTGGTGCAAATTCCTGAGCATCGGGGTTTCTGTGGGGGATAAACCAGGTTGCTTTCCAGCATTCCCACTGCTGCCTTGAGCTTGCAGTCCGGCTTTCCTGGTCTGACAAATCAGTTACCACTCAGCTTTTCATTTTCCAGCTTCCAGAATTTTGTTGCTGTTATTTCTCTTTAGTTTTCCTTGTTTTAGTGGGTCTCCCTCCACTCCCAAAAAACACATTATTATTGTGTGATTTCTGATTTCAGGAGAAAATAAAAGTATGTGTGCGGTCCATCAACTTTGAAAAAGTTGCAAAATATATGTGCAACTATACTGATTATACTTTATTATATACTGATTATACTATATACTTTATTATATACTGATTTTTTTCCTTGGCTTGGTGGTAGATTTTGCATATTATTCATTTAGAACTTTTTTTTTCGTTTAGAATTTGATTTGTGCTAGCAAACCTGAGTTAGGTGTATGTTGGTGCTATGGTTTGGATCTTGAATATTCCCCAAAGCTCATATGTTAGAAGCTTGATCATGGGGGGGAGGTTGAATAAGATGAGATACCTTGACTCAGTGTATCTCTATTATAGAGCAATCAAGAATTGTAGGTAAATCAAGGCTGATTTACATAGTTAGGACAGTACTTCATATCCTTTCTTGTATCAGATACTCAATTGTCTTAGTTACTCTCTACTTGTTGGGACAAAATATCTGATACTCACAAGTTAAAGAGGGAAGGTTAATTTTAGGTCACAATTTGTAGAACTTTCAGTCCATAGTCAGCTGGCTCCAAGGCAGGGTAGCATGGCAGAGGAGAAAGAGTTCATGTGGGGCAGGCAGAAAACAGCTAGCAGGAAATCCTTTCTCTTTTGCTTCCATCCAGGTTACAAGCCCATTAGTTGGTGCCATCCACACTCAGGGTGGTACTTCTCTCTTCAATAATGCTCTCATTTAGAACTATGCTAAACCCCTCAGTGGGCTAATCCAGCTATCACACTGATTATACAGTGTCACACATCCATGATACAGTTTCTCCCAAAAGCCCCACTTCTGAGTACTGACATCTAGATATAAGCCATAACCCTCAAGAAATCTTTGTGGGATGAATCAATGTCTTCTCTTAATAATGTATTCAAAAAATAACCATGATTATAGGAATTCATTAAATGCTACACGAATCTTAAAACAGGCAAAACATCAAAATTAATCTTTCTTTCAAAATTTCTTTCTTTCAAAATTAAAGTATTTCTTTTCCATACCCTCATTTTTATTCCTTGTAACAGAAGACTGTACTTTAAACTTTTAAGAATTTTTATTTCTACCAAAAAAAAACTATAGATGCCAGATTTCAAATAAGTAAATACAACCTCGCCAGCTCTTTTTTAAAATTTAGACTAGCTTCTAAATTAGATTCCTTATTTCCTCTCTCTCAGTCCTTTCCTCTCTAATTCATTTTCCACACAGCAGGCAGAACGATCTTTTTAAAAAATGTGTATTAGAGCAAATACTCCCTCACTGGTTTCTCATTTTTCTTATAATAAAAACAAAACTTGGTGCAAGTTTCAAGTCATTGCAAAGTTCCAATTTCATCCCTGGCCCTATTTCTTGCATTTGTCCCTTCTTCTCTTGGAGAACCAGTCACACTGCTTCCGGGCACTGTTGGGATTTGCCAAGCTCCGACCTTTCCTGGAGTCAGTTCTGCTTCTTCTTGAGTTGGGATGCCTTTCTGCTCACAATTGCCTGGCTAATTCTACTCCCTCTCCAAGCCTATTTAAATATCACTGCTCCTGGGAACACTACCATGACTCCCCAAACCAGACGTGTATCCCTGCTTGTCACTTGCTGAGACCCTCATACTGCTCTTTGTAACCCTTATCCCAGTTGAATTTAAGTCATTCTGTAATTAATAGTTTTGTTTTGTTTCCACTCCTCAGTATGAACAGAATGAGGACAGACATGACGGCTTTTTTCTTTACAGCTCTCTTCATAACACCTTGAAAATGTCTTGTGCTAGGCAAGGACTCTAACCACTGAGCTAAATCCCCAAACCCTTGAAAATGTCTTGTACACAGTCACCCTTCAATAAATATCTGTTGAACAAACTGATTAATAACTTTATTGAAAGAAAACAGGTTAAATTTTAAAATATAGTTTTAAGAACTTTTTTTTTAAATTTTCAAATTCTCCTGATGTGCCACATAAGAAGTTTAATGCACATTCATTATTGTCGTTTTTTCTTTCTTTCGGTACTGGGGATCAAACTCAGGGCCTCGTGCTTGCAAGGCAAGCACTCTAACCACTGAGCTAAACCCCTAGCCAATCCATTGATTTTTAAAATATTTATTTGACTCTGTCCTCGGAGCCAAGAGAAATGCTAAGAAGAGGACAGAGTCTGGTTTGAAGAAGAGGTATGGCAATTGCTTTCTAGCCTGGCAATGTGCTGACCAGTGTTGAGGAGAGAAGGTGACTGCACAGACATGAATACTCCTTCAATCAGACCTTGTATTCCTACCCCCACCACAGTATACACAGACACACACGCACACACACACACACACACACACACACACACACACACACACAAATACTCCGTAAATGTTTGTTGAATTAACAAAAAGAGGTGGTCTTCTTAGTGTGCCATATATACTATCCAAACAAAAACACCCTTAGTGATTTCTTCCTTAATGTTACTATTGAAGGTCATTTTCGTATATTTTAGTTCTATGGTTCAACAGAGCAAAAGTCAAAGTATTATTCGTCTAGGCTTAGGCCAAGCCAAACTATTTTAAGAATGACTATATTAAGCTCAGTTCATCAAAGCTTTGTTTATAAGTCTAATTCAGAAGTATTCCACTACACATTCACAAAATCTATTTCCTATATATGCATATTCCCTGGCTTTTGTTCTATCCCACTGGGAATCTCACTGCTTAAATCTAATGTAATTGCTAGAGGAAGAGTTAGTTTTGAGAAAGAACAAAGAATGGTTCATATAGATGGAAATGCCAATATGTAATTGGGAATAGTTTATGAGGCTTGTGGGCTCCAAGGGCAGATAGCACAGGAAGCACTTGAGTAAGAACTGAGCAGCTTATTTATTTCACACAGCTGGAAGTTACCAAAGTTCACATGGTTCCTGCAGAGTCACAAAGGGTGGTCTGGCAGTGTATGACACTCTCTTATAGAATAAGATTGGAGGGAAATGGGGAATTTCTTTCTGCATGTGAGAGATGGAATTGTCTGGTGGTCTTTTGAAATTCTTCAGCTAGAGCTTCATGTCTTTTTCTCTGGGCTGGCAAATTACCTCAGTATATGGCAAGACACTATATCGGCAGTGGTTGCTACAATGAGAAAATTTACGAGGTCTTATTTGGATGCGTCAAGAATATGTATGTTGTCATTATTTAGTGATGTCAGCTATGTGTTTTAGAATTGGAATTAGGGGCTGGGGATGTAGCTCAGTGGCAGAGCACTTACCTATTATGTATAAGACTGATTCAGTCCCCAGCACTGCAAAAACAAGCAAACCAAAAATATCCATTACTGTACAGAGAATGGGGGATTGATGGTGTGCCAAATATTTACTTTTCTTTCTTTAAGGCTTTTCTTTGTTCTTATTAAAATCTAAGTAATTATAATCTTTAAAAATCTCATTTAATCATCACATAAATTCTATGATGTAAAGACTGATACGTGTTTGATTTTTGTTGATATGAGGAAATCAAGGTACAGACATATTAAGTTTCCCAAAGTGTACAGCCAATTAAGGACAGAACTTACACTTGAGTATATCTAGAGCCTGAGTTTTAACTCCCAGACAATATTCCCTAAGAATTGTAGAATGCTGTTATTTAAAGCTGTTATATATACAATAAAACTAATGACTTTCTCTCTATTGTCTTACCTACAATAGGAAGATACAAAAGATTAATAAGATTGGCAGGACCGAATGTAACTGACAGATTAAAATGGATCCCTGAAAATTATGATTTGAAAAAAAGGCAAACTGTTTTCTCCAGCTTCCTCATGCTGAAAGTGGAAACTACTACTGCAGCCCTGGTACCAAGAATGATTTAATAATTCCTGGGCCCCTCTGAGGGGCCCAAACCTGGCTAAATCTATGTAGGCATATTTGCTGATGCTTGTTCTACTCCATCTATAAACTAGAGTACGCCTGTGCCTTCAAAAAGGCCAGAGTGGCTGCCCTCCCAATTAGGCTAAATTGTGAATAAACTCATATTTCCATTTCTATGGACTTTTCTCCTTTACCTTCTACTCCTGACTGTGGGCAACAACAAATCCAGATAACCAGTGTCCAAACTCTACCAGCAATGTGAAGAAAAACTTGGTGTACATTACAATATTGTGTAAGACGGAGCCTTAATGTAAATACTGAAAATATAGTTTATAATATGACTACTTAGTCAAGGAATGTGAATTATTTTGGATAACTTTAAGGATAGGAGGTAATGCATCTATGCCATTACAATTTAAGATTCAACCCCGAATAGAACTATTTTCAGATAAGCTTTTTCATTCATTGAGACTTTTTATTCCTAAAGTAAGAATGTTAATGGTCTTGCTATGTCTTGATGAAGTTCTGAATGCAGGTATTTTTGTTTTCCTTAAATGGTTGAAATGGCTGGGAATTTAGCTGAAGTGATAGAGTGCTTGCCTACTAAATTCAAACCCCAGCACCAAAAAACAAAAACAAACCAGTTGAAGTATATTCTTTTAATGGGATTACCTATTAATGGAAACATACTACTATCATTTTCCCCAATATTATTTCTGTAATTACTAAATTTTTAGTAAATATGCTATTTATAGTATTCATCTAAAATAGTTTGGATTTTATCCAAAGGCAAAGAAAATACAAAATAAAAAATTCTTCAAATATTTATAGGAGCATTTCGCTTTTGAATGCTTCCTACTCATCAAGTAGCTATCTATCATCTCCCCTTCCCCCCTTCACCACTTTTAAATAAATTGTCTTCTAAATTAAAAAAAAAATTTGTAGAGATGTCAAGTGTATGCTTTGAGTTCTTGCCTGTTCTTTTTCTTTTATAGAAAAATCTGTCATTGCTCAACCAACATTTATTTTTGAAAAGGGAGAACAAACTCTTAAGGTAAGACTGAACTACTCTTTTTGTTTTCGCTTTATTTTCTTTAATTTTATTTTGACAAAGAAAATTGTACTTCAAGAAGCTGTCTGTACTAAAATATCACCGCTGCCCAGGTTTATCCTGTTGTTCATCACTATCAAAGTACAGCCTGCACACCATTAATTGAGCTGGGATTTGTAGAAGTCAGTTTGGCTGAAGTGAGAAGTCAGGCACCTGGTCCTGAAGCTATGGATAACATACGTCTTTTATTAAAAGAATATGTTTATTTGGTGTGACTTGAAAAGGATTGGGGGCTGAAAGAGAGTAAGAAGCCTAAAGGTCCTCTTGGATCCCCACCACTGACTGAGCCTAAAACTGAGTATAAAATAAACTCTAAACTGTGACATCTGTTTAAAAAGGATTTTATGGACCCTGTTTGCTTTTTGAGCATCATCCAGAAATTATCTACTTTGTAAGACATACAAGATTAACAGCATTCTCATATTAACTTATTATTATTATTATCTTGGTATTCATCCTTATTTATGCATATCACTTACCTCAGTAGTCATAAAACAAACTAAAATAAAGGCAAACCCAATTTCCAAGCCTCGTTTAAAAATCAGATTCTTACCCAGACCAAGCACTTCAGAATCTTGAGAGAGGGTGCTTCTAAAATCTGTACTTTATGCACACTCCCACAAATGATTCTGGAGTCACTGAAATATAAAATTGCTGTACTAGATTTTTTTCTTGACTATATGCCTGGTGAATGCAGGTGAGCTGTTTTGTCCATGCAAGGTTGAATAGCTCTGGGGTCTGAGAACTCTGTTATAAAGTGGCAGGGTGGAAATCTGATGTGAAAACAGCAAATATTCAGCTCTGACTGGCAGCTTTGTGTGCTTTCAGAGACCTGCAGAAGATGGCCTGCGTGAAGCAGCAGAACATGGTAATGATTCACAGTCTCTCTTGCAAAATCAGTCTTTACACAAGCAAAATAAGCAGACACTAGCGTTTTGGCATGAAACACAGACTCTGTAAAACTTAGTGGTGTTTCTGTTTTTTATGCATCCATATAGATTGGCCTTTGTTTTGAATGATGACATGCAGCTTCCTGAAAACGCTGATATGAATGACTAAAAGACCATGATTCTCCACTGTTTGTCTGTTAACCTTCCACATTCTCTGTAGAACCTCTGAATGAACATATAATTTCCTGCTGAAGCCCTTCATTTCTAATTGTTTTATACTAATGTGATGACAGGTTTATAATTGCCAACCTATCAACCCTGATATTTAAAACTGAGCTTCAGGAGTTAATATATTCAAATGATGACCTATATGGATGAAAGGAAATTCTCTCTACCCTGCCATATCATAGGTTTAGGACAATTTGTTATTGTAAATGATTTTACCCTTTCCCTTGAATTTCTTGCAGAATGTAATGGTTTCTCAAGAAAGCGTGTACGATCTTTATCTTTCACTCTTCATGATACAGAGTCTGGGTTCCATGGAGGTAGGTACAGCCTTGACTGTTGGCTATTCATTGCTGTGTATTCCGAATGTGAAATTGCTAGGGAACTTTCTGAAAGGGTAAAGTTAAAAGTCTACTCATTGGACAGTGTTCATATTTTAGTATGAAAATAAGCTATCATGTGGATGGTATAATGAGTCCATATTTAAGAATTCACTGAGTTCAATCCCCAGCACCAAAAAAAAACCGAAAAAGAAAATTCAATTTATCAGCATTGGAAAAAGAACACTGAAAAGACATAAGCCACATGTTAGCAGTGGTTGTATTAGATGTGGTAATAGAATTCCCAGAGATTTGATTCCACCTGCCCACTCTGGCTTTATGTTTTGCCGTATTTCCAGTGTTCTTGAATTGAGCATGTATTAGCTTTGTAATGGGGGAGGTGGCCATTTGTTTGGAGGTGCTGGGGATCGAACTCAGGGCCTTGTGATTGTTAGACAAGCGCTGTACCACTTGAGCTAAATCCCCAATCCCTGAGGTGACCATTTTTAAAGTGACTATCTAAATAAATGAATACCTAGTCCTTAAAAAGAACTTTTCCGTACAGTGTACTCTGAGTCAGTAACTTAGTTTGTCTATCATCTGTATCAAAGCATTATAGTGAAACACGTCATAATTGGTTGTATTGCCCTCAGTCTCGTAGTACAGCCATCTGTCTGTCTGTGTGTCTGTCTCCTCTGTTGTGAGTTCCTTGAGGTTATCTTCATGCCATGGTCAGGACTGAAGAAATATTTAGTGAACTGAATGAAAAGGAAATTAATTTATAATCCTCACCAGAGGCACTCTTCATTTATTTTTATTGTTAAAAAAATCAAGAACTTTTCCTAAATTGGTGATATAGAGTTTTTCTCAAACAACGAAATTTCAAATCAGAAGAAACAGCCCTTCACTTCTTTATTAGTTTGAGTTTGCAACCTGCTTGCAGCGTCAGCCTTCTCTCAGATGTGCCTGAGACCCTCACCCTTCCCTGACCTCCCAGTCTCTCCCCCTTCCAGGCCAGCTATAAAGAGCTTCTAGAACCTCGAGCCCAACACTCTGCTTTTCAAAATCATTCTTATTAATGATAAGTTTATGTTCTCAGGTATCATAAAATGTTAATATCAGCCACAAATCAAATAGAGGCCTCGGCAAAGTATGTAGGGAAGTATGCTTGGTAAATACTAACTACAAATCCAAATAGTGTGATTTTTGGGTTTTTTTTTTTTTTGGGAAATCTGAACTTGACTTTTTTTAGGACTTCATATTTATGACAGGATTATTTCACACCAGGTAGCCCTATAAAATAAAAGCAACTTACTTTATTATAGTCCATATACTACTCAAAATATATAACTGTGCTTTAGACTTATATTTTAATGTTTAGACTGTGATTCCATTAGAGACTTTCGCTAACTAAAACACTACTTTTCTTTCCTTGAAATTTATAGTATTTTTCTAAGTACAACTATTTATCATCACAAAATATTTGAAATGATTGGCACTTTCTTCTCATTGAAATGATGATTTTCTTGTGTGTTTTGATTTCTACCAAGCTACCAACTGCCTTTCCCAAGTTAAGTTTGCCACTAAAAAATAAAACTATTTACATGTTTTTAACCATTCCCCCTCTACCTGGAAACTAGAGAGTCTGCAAACGAATGGATTCATATTCTTATTAGTACAAGCATAAGTGAACAACAGTATGTCAGACACCTTTCTGATACAGAAGAGACCTTCCTAGCTCAATAGGCCCTTCTAAGCCCCCTGGCGAACAACAGACATTAGGAGAAATAAAGATCTTAATCTCAGAAGTGAAGTGTCCTGTTTTACTGTATTTGTGCATAAAGCAAAGGAATATCTTTAAATTATCTACAGAGCTACTTCAGTTCATTCAAATTCATTTTCTGAAACCAGACATACATGAAAAAAAGAATAAAGGAACAATGATATCAGTAACCACCAATCTATTCTATGTTGTGCAGAATGTTGATGATGTTGGGAATGAGACAAACAGTACAGTTTTATATGGGTGATTTATTGTTGGTTTTCAATAATAAGGATCATAAAATCGTTAGATTTTAATTTGAGAAGCAATTCTCTCTCAACATTTGAAATATGCTATAATAGTTCGAAGAAGCAATTCTTATTCTTTTGTCATCTCCATTAGGCAGTTGCTGTTTCTGCAATTTATTTAAGAGGATAGTCCCGCCCTTTGAAATCCATAGAAATTTTGTGCTTCTAGCCATGCCCAGTCTTATCTCTATAAATTTCACACAAATAAGTAGCACATTTACGGAAAAAAAATTTAGTACAATGGTCAGCTTTACTTCTGTCTCCAGACATGTTCATTAACGGGTGGGGGGAGGGGAGACTTTGTTAATAGCTTTAGAATATTCCATAAAAGTTTTATATTAATGTGCACAGGGTCCATTACCAATTCGGATTTTGTAATCTGCAGTTTCTCACTGCACAGTAATTCATTATTATAAGGAAGACTCTCTTTTCTCTCTGTGACCTAATTTTCATTTGGATTTCTGAGAGTAAACAGTGTTATGTAGCAAAAGACTAGCAATTCCATTTTCCCAGATGAGCCCTTGGGCACTCCTACTACTGTTAGTGTCAAGAGTGACATCTACTGGTGAGTTCAGAACAGGATTTTTGTTTTTTAATCTCCCAATAGTATAGAAACTGACACGCTCTCACTGACTAAATTTTTATTTTTCTTATAGTAAAAAAACACAATGTTTTTATGACACCTACTCTCGTGCAAAGGAATATTGATATGAACAGTGCAGCACAAGGTAGGTAGCTTCTGTTTCAAGAGCCTCAGATATTTTGTATTTTACTATCTATAGTTTAGTCTGCTTATATGTCTGTTTCGGTTATATGGAGGCAGGGCAGGATGACATAACACAAATGATAAAAGTATTCGGTAAGCCAGGTTCTGTGGTCAAAATGAATATGTACAGACAGGGAGGAAGTTGGTGGCAACGTGATTAGTTAACATTCGTCCCTCATTTAATCATGATGCTGGAAAATAACACTATATTAGTTAAAAGTAGGGAGAAAAGAGTATTTCACTAAAAATATATTTACTCTTTAATTCTGTTCTTTTGAGGTCCTGCAAAACACTCTGAATATGTTCTGAGACCTGCTGTTTTGCAGCCACCTCAAACTCAAAGCTGTGAAAATGTAAGAAAAACATTTTGGCACAATGCATCAGAATCCTACAAGATTAAACAAAAAACAAAACATAAGGTAAGAAAAAACCCTATGCGATGACTGACCTCAATCCCTCATCCTTTTCTGCGGAAGGCTGTTTTGGGACCTCCACCTCCAATACTAGGGGCTACCTGAGATTGAAGCAACTGCCAGGTTTGAGAAACAATTAGGCCAGAGACCAAAGAGGTCTTGCTAATCTTATTAAATTTCTCCTCTTAAACTACAAGTGTTGCATTCTGGGAAGCTGAGGCAGGAAGATTATAAATTCAAGCCCAGCCTGGGCAAAGTAATGATTTAGGGAGACCCTCTGTTAAAGGACTGGGGATGTAGCTCAGTGCCGGGCCATAGGTTCCCCAGGGACAGAAGAAAAAAGAAGGAGAAAGAGGAGGAGGGAGAAGAATTGCTTTCCCTAGAACAAATCTCGTGGTCATTCGTAAGTGGTAAACCTGAGTTGAGTACTGGGCAGTGAAAACCTCTGAGACTCTTCCAAAGCACTGTCCCCATAAGAAAATTAGGGAAGTAACAAAGGGCCAGAATCAGTAACCAAGTTTCCCTATCCCGCTGTTTAGCACTGTAGTGTGGCTCTGACAGTTTAGGTCACACCAGAGCTCCACTCCAGACCCATCTTCCTGGGTACAGGAGCAGGGAACTCCCTACGCAGGGTAACAGGGAGGGCTTGAGCAGCCTTTAGACACAGATAGGAATTCTCTCTTCCAACTACTTTTTTTTTTTTTTTTTTTTGGTGCTGGGGATCAAACTCAGGGCCTCGTGCTTGCAAGACAAGGACTCTAACCTGAAGTATCTGGATCACTGGCTCTAGCCCTTTCTGAGAAGATATTCATTTTCCTCAGGTGTCGCAGATATGGGTTCAGGGATCATTTATTGCTACAGCTCTAGCTGTGCTGTACAGCAGAAACAGACACTTAGGAGGATGGGGACATGTGACAGGTGGCTAGAATTTGAGTTGTTATTCCATCAGTCATTTGTTTCCAGCTAAACTACTGAGGGTTGATTATTTGGTTTCATTTTGTTTGTTTTTCCCATTCTGTACATAAAGACAACCACACAAGTTAAAAACATATTAGCCCTTTGATTCAATTTTTAAAATATCAGAATGAAACTTAATTCTGCCTCTGTAACTGCCTGTATTTATCCAAAGCACCTGACATTCTCTTATCAGTAAAATGAGGGAACTGAACTTGGTCAGTATTTATCAACATTTTTATATTTCCAAACCCTTTTCTTTGTAAGAGATAATTGAATGAGACCCATTACAATTTTTAAAAATCATTTAATCAATTATGCATATTATATGATAAGTAGCTTTTAAGTAGAATTTTTAAATTTTGATCAATGTAGTAGTAAAAATTGCATTAAAGTGTAATTTAATAATCATCACCATGTTACATAAGTTATTACTTGTATCTATTTATGGAAAGGAGTATGTTAATTTATTTTAAGTTGTATAAGAAGAAGTATGATGAGTTGATGACCTTTGAAGATCTAGAGACACTATGTATAAAGTGCTGTGCAAGAATTTTTACCAAATGAATGTAATTTGCCACTATTGAAAATTATCTCTAGCTGAACACCGTAGAATCATTATTTTTGAGTTCCTTATAACACATATGAACATCAGAAGTTATTATTCACCCTGTTATTAATCAGTGTTCAATCACTGTGGATACATTAAATAATATATACCTAAAGAACTATTGCAAGCAACATAAAAGTAAATACTACCATTCTGGCTGACAGATAAATTGATGGGGTCATGAGTATGTACTTTGATCTTTGCTAATCACACACATGATCTCCCGATCCATATCTGTCAATTTTCAAATTCCTGCCATAAAAGAGAAAATATAAAATTTTATTTTTATTGATTGATAGAAAACTTTAAGTGGAAACAGATACCACCTGCATTTAAAGACATGAACCCCCAGACCCTCTTTGCTAATCTTTGAGATGTGGGCAGAGAGGTGTCCAGAAAATACTGTGACTGTTAGACCAGGTGATTTATAGGTCTCCTTCCAGTTCTAAAATTCCTCACTTCTACCTTTATATATTAGTACAGGTAATCTACATATGTACATGCTCATAAGACAGAATACTCATTTATTAAGAGCCTAGTAGAAAATGTCATGATGAGTAGACGACATTAGGTGGCTGTGATGGTTAAACTATTAGGGTATTTCCAGGGATTGAGCAGCCTAACTAAACCAGAAATAAGAACTAACTTCCTTTAGCTAAAAAGGTAAAAGTAACAAAAGGCAACAAGATTGCTGAATATTATAACAAAAGTTTACAGTCTGGTGTCAGACAGACCTGTGTTTGAATGTCAGGTGCATTCTGTTATATGTGACTTAAGCAAGTTATTTAAGCTTTTTGTGTCAGTTTGTTCATCTATAAAACGGGGATAATAGAGATACAAAGTGTGTGCAGTAGTCCCGTGTGGTGGCGCATGCCTGTGACCCCAGCATTCCCAAGGCTAAAGCAGGAGGATTGCTGCAAGTCTGAGACTAACCTGGGCTACATAGTGAGTTCAAGACCAGCCTGACTACACAGCAAGACCTTGTCTCAAAAAGAAAAAACTGTGTATGGAGTTGTGAGGAGTTAATGACCTAACTGACATGAAAAGAGCAGGGCAATACTTGAATGTAGGAAGCTTTCAATGTAACTATTATTTCGTTGTCTGATGTTCCTGTAGTAAATCAATTCTATGAACATTTTTGGTGGATTTCTTTTCTTTCAGATTTCTGAGGGAAACTCCAACTTATTAAGTGAAACTTCGTCAAGTTCCAGAATTTCAGTGCAAATTTCAGTCCAACATTTTTTAGGTGCAACATTAGTAGGGTAAGTTAGTATATAGATCCCATGCCCTTTAACCAAAATGTTTGGGAGTAGAACTGTTTCATATTTTGGGGTTTTTTTTCAAAATTACTAATATTTGAATATATGTAATGAAATATCTTGGCAATAAGATGAAAATCTAAATAAAAATTCATTTGTACTTCATATATTCCTTAGACACATAGACTAAAGGCATTTTTACACAATATTTTTAATAACTTTTTTCATTTTGATGGTGACCCATCATATGAGGCTAGGAATTTTCCACTTGTGATGTTATGTCAGTGCTCAAAAAGTTTCAGATTTTGGATTTCAGATTTTTGGATTAAGGATACTCAACCTGTAATGAGAAAACAGAAGTGTTTTGCTTCCATTTTTCCTTTATTTTATTTTATTTTATTATTTATTTATTTATTTATTTTGGTACCGGGAATCAAACTCAGGGCCTCATGCTTGCGAGGCGAACACTCTAAGCACTGAGCTAAATCCCCAGCCCTCCTTTATTTTATTATTATAAACATTCCTGGAAAAAATTCCCTGATACTGTATGGAATTGAAAAGATTTCCATTTGAAAGGACATTCTTTTTTGATTTTTTAAAGTTCCTTTTTTATTAGTATATATTTGCAATATATAATAATTACATTCATATTGGGAAATTGTTACATATATATGTCACATTGTGATCATTTTTACTTCCGCTTCCCCTCCCAGTTGTCCCATCTCCCATTCCCAGATCCAAATTCTCATCCCTAGAAAGTCTATCTCCCTATTTTGTATCATCTATCTTTTATTTTGCTTTTTAAGTAACTTATATTTTGAGTTTCTCATATAAGAAAAAGCATGCTATTTTAACCTTCTGTGTTTCATTTATTTTATTCAGCACTGTGGTCACAAAGTGCATCTATTTTCTCACAAAGGACTCAAGCTTATCCTTTAGAGTAGTAATACACTGTAATACAATGTAATACAAAATACATTGCAAAATATGTAATGCATTGTAATACAATGTAACAAATGCAATAAAATTTAATACAAAATAACACACTTTTAAGAATCTGTTCATCTATTGATGGGCATGTAGGCCATTTCCAACATTTAGTTATTGTGTGAGTTGTGTTGCTATAAACATGGGTGTATAGGTATGATGTCTTTAGCTCTTTCTGGAAAATACCTAGAAGAGGTCGAGACAGCATTTTGCTCTGTTGCTCAGGCTGGCCTTCAGCTGTTGGGCTGTTGACGTAGTCCTGTCTGGCCTCTAAAATCTTCCTTCTTTGGTCTACTGAATGCTGGGATTACAGCATGCATCACCATGCCAGGCTTGAAAAAACATTTTATAAGAATACAAGTTTAAGTGTTTTTCAAAATATCTCTTATGTTTTAAATATAATAGTAATATTGGGTTGTCCTCCTTGTCTCGTTGACTTGGGTTAGAATGTTTCAAGGGGTGTGATGAAGCTTTAGTTAGGTATTAAGGAACTAGTTATTAGATTAGTCTTTCCTCCTCTTTCTCTGACATTCTTTCCCCCCTTTTATGTTATTTTTTTACCTATTATTTATTGACCTAGGTTATATAGAAATACAGGGAAGTGATGTAAATCTACAAAATAAAAAATAAACCAGACATGGTGGTGCATGCCTATAATTCTAACACTTGGGAGGCTGAGCAGGAGGATCAAGTCCTGCCTAGGCAACTTAGTCAGACACTGTCTCAAATTAAAAACTAAAAAGGGTAAGGGTGTAGTTAGTAGTGCGAAGGCTGTAGGTTCAATCTCTGATATGGCAAAATTTTAAAAAATTAATATTTATTAGTATTTCTGGTAATAAAGGAGGACTGTTCGATCAGAGAGAACATTAAAACTAGCTGTGGACATACACTGAATTACATGCACTGTCTCCATCAGTAGCACCGGCCTGCTGTGCACACTAGGGATGCAGCAGAGAACTCTAAGCACTACAAAGAGTGGACTGCATGTTTTTGTGGTTCTCATCATGAAAAACACTGTTTTTCAAAAAGTTTCTGGGAGGAAAAAATTTAATTAATGTACACTCAGGTATAACTGACAAAATAGATCAGCATTGGTTTTGTCTTGATGATCTCTGATTGCTAAAAGCATCATCAGCAACTTGGGGGAGAGAAGAATGACCATCAGTTGGAGAGTCTGGGCTGGAAAAGCAGAAAGGCAAGAAGAGGGTAGCCCTCCAAGGAATCACACAGTCAGTGTAGACAGGGGCACAAAATAGTTTCTAAGAGTGAATGCTGATGCTGTAACAGTTTGCAAATATTTTGAATATCACCTCTGGAAGTACCTACCTCATTTGTTTCCTTCATTCCTCACTAACTTCAGACAAAAAAAAAAAAAGCTGGCAGTAGATGTTTATGGTTTATATAATCTATTAAACCACTTGATTATTTTTGACTATTAAGGCTTAAAATGGTTAATTCATATATCTAAAGCAGTAAATGCTTATTTCTTTTTCTCAGTTGTCAACCAAATGAAGATAAGTGTTCTATTAAAAACTGCAGTTCTGACTTTGTTTTTGGAGAAAACATGGTGGAAAGAGTTTTGGTAAGATTTTGCTAAATATTTCTATTGTGAGAGAGAGAGAGTGAGCTGTCACTTCAAATTCCTGAAGGCAAATTAATTAAAAGCAGTGTTGAACTACAGCATACTTTTAAATTCCTGGATTCAGAGACACACTCTCTGTCTTTAATGGGAAAGATTCTCCTGGGAAGCATGTCCTAGTTTGCTAGAATAAGAGAAACCCAGAGAGGAAGAGAACTGCATAATTATACCATTATTACTGATGTGAAATAGTAAATTGTTTTTTGAATTGTGTTAAAGCTGAGGTACCTGAGGAAATCCCAGAATTATCTGCAGTAGTTAAATAAGCTCAACTGGTAGTGACATTTTAGAAACTTTTTTTTTTTTTTGTGGTGCTGGGGATCGAACTCAGGGCCTTGTGCTTGCAAGGCAGGCGCTCTAATCACTGAGCTAAATCCCTGGCCCGGTAGTGACATTTTAATATAGTTTTTAGTAGCATTTTTATAATAAGATGCATTCAGAATCATTTACCAATGTAATCTGATTAATTACATCTCTAACCTACAAGCTCTTGCATCAAAAGGCATTATTATAACTTCTTTTGGTAGCTTTAAGAGGAAGTATAATAGTACTTTGTTTGCATAGGGGAATATACTTACCAAATGAAGATCTCTAACTACTATTACCATCATCCTTGTTTAATACTAGTATTCCCCTGCATGAGGAGGCTGCTGCTCAGCCTTGCACGGAGCTCTGATTTCTAAAACAGTATAATCTGAGAAGCAGAGAATTGTGTGGCAAAGTGAAAGCCATGCAGCAACTGTGCCTCTGATTTCATTTGGTCCCTCACAGCTTCGTGGCTGAAATATGTCCAAGGTGGCTGCTTGCCTTTGAGTTACTAGTGACATGAGGAATCCTAAGGAAGCTGAAGAAATTTTTTTTAAATGTGTGTAAAAGCTCAGGTTAATAAAAGGGCCAACTCACAATGTCAGTTTATTCCGAGACTATTAATGCTTTCATAAATCACTTTTTTTTTTTTTTTTTTTTTGTGGTGCCGGGGATCGAACTCAGGCCCTTGTGCTTGCCAGGCAAGCACTCTAACCACTGAGCTAAATCCCCAGCCCCACAAATCACTTCTAAGACCTTGCTTCTTCTAGACCTGCCTGAGGCTACCTCTTAATTCCAGGAAGTAGTATTGTAGCCTTTTAGCTTTCAAGGCACCCTTCTGCCATTTCCAGAAAGTCAGCTCCACCAATTCTAGAACTGTTGACTCACATCTTTGGATCTGAACCAGAGTATATGAAGCTCTAGTGTGATGTTCCATGCAATGTATTTAGACACATTTATTCTGTGTCATTTAAGTTGGACTCTAGCCACAGCTTCTGTAAGATTGTCAGATATAATTAAAATACTTTCCAATCCTCACAGGATCAACTTGAACGCTCAATTCACCAAACATGTATTAAGTTCCTACCATACAGAAAGCACTGGTCTTGTGTTTAGCGGCATGTAAGAACCATCTGGCCAACCTTTAAATAATTTCTTATGCCTGGGCCTCACCACAGACCAGTTAAGTCAGAATCTCTGTAGGTAAGGCCAGTTATCAAGCGATTCTAATGTATAGTCAGGTTTGAAAGCCACCTGGGTAAGTGGTCACGTAAAGGTAAAGGAGACACCATATCCTAGCAGGCTATATAATATAGTAAGAGGAGACAGAAGACAGCTATACCAAAGAGCTTCAGTCAGGACTGCAGAGATTTAGCTTGAAGGGGCTTAAGTATCTTTCCTATGAGGATTATAAACGTGGTTTGTAAGAGAGTCTAAACTTCATATGTTCTTGAGTTAGAAATATAATAAGGATAACATGAACTATGGGGATAATTTGTATTTTTCCTCTATAATTTTTGTAAACCTTTGGCCTTGGAATACGGGTGCCGAGATGCACTCCTGGCTTATTGGATGACCATGTGCTTTTAGAGTGAAATTCAGAGTCTGAGTTTCTTTTTCTGAAAACGAAAATAATTATACCCTTCTACCAATTTTAAATGGATATCTTGATGTCTGATTAAATAATGCAAAAGACTCTTGAATTCGTAAAGGAAAAGATATAAACAAAAATATCATTGTGTCATTTCTCCCTGTTCCATAGGGCCTGTGTTCAAAAATGGCATGACAGTTAGTTATTTTTTTGGGGGGGGGTTATTTGTTTGTTTTTTCATGCAGGTTTTGATTAGATCAGATGTATAGAGCCCCAAGTATGCAGCCTTAAAAGCGATTGTTGGCAAAAATCGACTTGGAGGAAAAGTTAGGATTCTTTCTTTGCAGGTGTTCTCTGACACATCGAGTGGGGTTTCAGGTGACTTTTTTTTTCCTCCATGAAGTGGATAACAGGAGTGAATATTGGGGAATATGAAATAACTTGAAACTGATATGAGGATTGCATTTCCTAGGTATCAGCTCTGGCTAGTAGAAGCATAGAAGCATGGAATGACCACTGTCCTCTTTTGAGCCACTAGTACTTTTCCATTGTTCCTGGGACTATATCCCATTCAAAGTAGGCTGGTGGTAATTAGATTTTGGGGTTGTTTCTATTTTTGTTTTTGTTATTTTTTACAATTAGAACCAAGGCCCTCAAACAATAGGGAGGAGTTCCTTGATCAGCATACAGGGTCTAGGAACAAAAACACAGCATCTGGGTTTGCATGCTATGTTGAAACAGAACAACAAAATTATCTTTTGGCTTACTGCAAGTATAAAGGGATAAAATAAATTATACATCTGTTCCCTACCTAGGGCACTCAAAAAGTCACACAGGCTCAACTTGAAAATGATTCAGGTGCCAAGGAAAAAACATTTAAATCCATTCTGAAATTTCCTATCAACTCTCCAAATTCAAGTAAGAATTATTTCATTTATAAATCATTTGTTATAGGTACTTTGTCAATTGTTTAACATCTATAAAATCAAAAGCAAAACAATCTAGTATTAAAAAAATTTTTGTAAAGATTAAAACATATAAATATAGTAACTTGACATTAAAAGTTTTACAAACATTTAAATTTAATTCCATGGGGGAGTCAATATGTGGATTTTTCCCAAACTCAAGCACTTTGATTTTTTAAATATAAGGAGACATGCATGTTAACAGTGGCAACAAGGAACTTTTGCAGCAGAGAAATGAGGCCTTTTATGTGCCCCCCCCATTTTCTCTCCGGAACAGACTCTATTAAAAATACATCTCTAATTGAATCTGCTGCTGCTTTCTCTTCCCAACCATCACGAAAATGCTTGCTGGAGAAAATTGATGTTATAACAGGAGAGGAAACAGAACATAATGTGTTAAAGGTCTGTATGTTGTGTATTGCTCTTACTGGTAGCACTTACATACATAGAATAAAGTTACCACCATCAGGGACATCTTTTAAAATGCTGACGGAGTGCTCACTTTGGCAGCACATATACTAAAAATGCTGACAGAAATAGAGTTTTCAGGAAGACTAAGTTGCATAAATAAAAAGGTTGGAGCCTTACAAAGTTTAAGCCGTTACATTAGTATCTTCTTAGATTTACATGTGATTTGCAGGAAAGTGAATTGTTGGGTTTATAACCATTCCAAAGATCTTGCCTTAAAATAACTTTAGACTGATACTTTATACTTTCCATGACTGCTTTTATAATCAGTGCTGTTATCACATGATTGATGAACTTCTACTTACACTGAAGGTTTTTAAATGTTCATAACATGACTTGTTTTCAGTTTAAGGTAAAATTTTTATTCCCTTAAAATGTTTGTAGTGTTTTTTTTTGTTTTTGTTTTTGCTTTTTTGGTGCTGAGGATTGAACTCAGACCCTTTTGCTAGGTAAGCACTCTAACCACTGAGCTAAATTCCCAGCAAAAATGTTTAGAGTTTTGTACAAATGAAGTTTTACAGATGTAGTTTACAGTATCATATTAGAGTGTTGAGTGGAATCAATCAGGGTAGCTTAACTTACAGTTTTTCAACAAGTCAGGGATTGCCCTTTACCTTTCTCCATCTGTTTTTCTCCCAAACTCTCTCCATTCTTGTTCACATTCTCCATGATCTAAGGATAATTTTACTATAAATAAATGCCTCTCAAAGCATAATCCTTGGATTAGATAAGCTCCAGCCTTATTAAAGTAATTGTTAGGTGTGAAGCCCTGGTATGCTATATTTTTAACTGGCTGTCTGGGTGATTCTTGTACACAGGAGTATTTGAGAACCACTGGTAATCATTAAGTTATAAGAAGGGACCTTCTGGTATCACATCATAGTTCTCCAAGTTCTCATGCTGTCTGCAAATTTTAAGCATGCAAATATCTCCATGATTCCTTTACTTTCAAATAAAATTATGTAGCACAAACAATACCAAATTTAATGTAAAAGCCTGTGTATACAAATACACATTAGGTGAAAAAGCAGAAAATATATGTAGTAGTCTACCATTTATAGAAAAAACATATATGTGGATCAGCATGTAGCTACATAAAAAATATCCCTGGAAAGATAAATAAAAGATAACAGTGGTTACCTGTTACAGGGATGGAAACTGGCAGATGGAGAAGAAGGCAGAGGGTCTTTTTCACTTTGTATGTCTTTTTATTTTTTGAAGATTGAACTATTAAAAAATTTCATGTTTTTAAAAGTTAAATACATTTCAAAAGCTGGTTTATAAATCATTAATCAAGGTTTTTCTAGTAAAGCTCAAACAGATATGAAAGTGCTATAGCATAGGAAATAATTTACCTTGAAAAAATTTCTATACGTTTGACATTTTTTAAAATTGTCATTTAGATCAACTGCAAGCTTTTTATATTCAACAAATCAACACAGGCCTGGATTGAAAGGGGCAGAGGAGCTTTGAGACTGAATGACACAGCAAGCAGTGACTGTGGGACATTACAGTCAAGACTAAGTAAGGAATCACTTTGTAAAGCAAGCCATGATTTCTCAGGGTAAAACTGCTAATACAGGCACATGTCACTTTCTGGACATGTGTTATCTAACACACCAATAAATCAGATCTATTTAAATAAAACAATATTATTTTCTATGTACTCCAGGGGCTTCTCATTTCAGGGAGACTCTCCCGTCAGACTGTGTGGGTTCCAGTTCTGGCTCTGCCACTAACTAGTGACATTAGAAAAGTGATTTAACCTCTTTCTGCCCTAGTTGCATCAACTTAAAATCGGAATAACTGTAGTTCTCAATTTTTGAACAATTGTGAGAATTCAATGAGATACTATATAAAGCACCTGTGTCAAAGCCCAGCACGCACCCACGGGACTCTCATTATTATTACTAGGAATATGTTGTAAATCATCTTGCAAAGTGAAGTTTTTCCAAATAGAAAATACCCACCCATAATTTATCTTTGGCATTCTCTGTGTGGTGTGGGGATTGGGATGAAGGCTCAGTATCCAAAAAACAGATGTGGAGTTATCGAATCCTGTAGGCACAGTGATGATCAGAAGCTGGAGTTGGTCAAACTGGAAGATCCAAGAGGTTTGGCATCCAAAAGGACACACTGGGCCTGTTCAGAGGCCCAAATTGAAAGTGAACACAGGCAAAGCTGGGTACTGTAGATGGTTCACCAGGCATTTTTAACAGGTCGAAGCTCAGGGTAGACTACATTTAGGAGCTGGATCCAAGTACATGGTTATTTGTTGAGTTTCAGATATCAAGCTCGAGAAACAGGTAAGGAGTAGAATTCAAATTAAAAGAATAGGAACAGTGTTTTCAGTTTTGGAACTGACCAGCAGGTTCCTAAATAACGTAAGCAATATTCCCAAGGCAGTACTAGCTGTTCTCTGCTCTGGTTTAGTTCCAATGCCTGCGCCCAAAATCCAAAACAAACAAACAAAAACAAAAGCCCAAACAAAACTGCAAAACAACTTTTTATTATGCAGGTAATACATCCTCAGTATGGAAAACAGAAAGTATAGATCAATAAAAATAAAAAAATAAAACCATCTAAAGCCTATCTTCCTGAGATAATCTCTGTGAACCAAGTATCTTTTTGTGGATCTTGTTTCCTGTATATACATAAGTACACAGATTGCAAAACTTGTGATTCACTGTGTTACATTGCTTTGGAATCTGATTTTTTTTTACATAATCTATTATGATAATCTTTCTACATCAATGTCTTTCTTCAGGATTCCTAATGGGTTCATAATAGTCTCTAAAATTTACTTAATTCCATTTTTGACACTTAAAAATTTTTGTTTCAGTTTTTTATCGTAAACAATTCTTGGATAAATATTCTTCAGACTAGTAGGTCTTAAAAGGAGTTCTGTAATTTTAACCACTTAAAAACATTACAGTTAAAAATATAATTCTAGCATTTAAGCTAAAAACAAAAAGCTCTCCACATAATAAAATCGAAAGACAACTTGCAAACCACGTTATAATTTAGTCAAATTTCAATTTAATAGTGAAAATATAGCCTGGCAAACTACAAGATTTACTTTGCTTTCAAAAATGGTGAGTTTTCTGGGAGGCTAAGGAATCAAGAACGGTAATCTGATATATTTGCTTTCCTGCTACAGTTATGCGCAATCAAGGCAGTCTCAGGCTGATCCTCAATAGCAAACTATGGGCTCAAATGAAAGTTCAAAGAGCAAACCACACAAATGTACAAATAACAGCTACTGATTTAGAAGACTACAGCATCAAAGTATTTTTAATTCAGGTAAGTCACAAATTTCAGGGATGAAGGATTATCTTAATAAATATATTACTAAGTATATACACTAAGTATATTAACAGATCTCTACAATTTCTATTTTTTTCATTTTGTCATGATAATCTGTACCATTTATAAAACCTAAACTGCATATGGAATTCAGAAATTATCCCAAGGTCTATTATAATCAATTGTTACCCCTTCCAAGACATTTGTATAATATATGCCATCCACTCTGGTGATTACTACTTCAAATATGTCAACAGTCTTACTAAGGTATGTTACCAAAGTGACCATATTGTCAAGAATGGTTCCCAGGGGGAGGTCTGCAGAATCCCAAGTCTGATGGCTTATACCGCAAGCTGAGATGGGCTCACTGGAAAGGAACCAGTGGAAAAACACAGGGCTAGCGAGTTACAAGTCCAGCAGCAAATTCCAATTCTGAACATGAGTAAATCTCCACGGTAACAGGATGGGAGCATAGTTTAGCTCTTCTAGGCAGCAGGAATGCTTGACCTCAAATACAAGATCCAGACACAAGAAAGCTGCTGAGAACAAAGCCCCTCTTCCTTCCCCCTCCAAAAGCTGTACTTCTTCCATAGGCTGAGACCCAGAAGACTAGAGAAGACTGACTACCCAGATAATTCAGACAGAATGACAATACAAGTAAATCTGGTCCATGGTATAATGGAGAAAAAAGTTGATGTGTGCACAGTGCTAAAAACCCGAAGGTTTTAATAACTGTAAGTGCACTGTCAGATGCACTAGACATTAAGCTTTAAAACATTAGGATAAGATGATGTTTAAACTCTGTGTAACACGTAGAGAGAGACTACTTAATACTTGGCCCAGCCGGATTCCCTGGTTTTCACTGGGTAAGCAGTGTGCCAGAAACTGAGACTGAGACTACTAACCATGATTAGACTTTCAGGCTCAATATCTGACCTGTGCTGACTTTTTAAACTGTGGGATATTTACTAGAGATAAGTAACCTAAATGTAGTAAAAATTGCTCAATATGCCACCTTCATAGATGGTAATTATTAACATTTTATTTTTTTATTTTATTTTAAACCAAGAACATGTATAGGTACATTTTACATATAATGGTAATTATTAACATTTTAGTTGAATACTATATAGACTGAGCATTCCCAATTCAAAAGTTTGAAATACAAACTGCTCCAAACATTGAGCCTAAAAGCCCCAACACATTGAGGTAAGTGGAAAATTCTACACCTGACCTCATGTGACAGGTCCCAGTCCAAACACAGATACACTAAAACTACTGTGTAATTACTTTCAGACTATGTGTATAAAGTGTATACAAAACATAAATGAGTTTCATGTTTGGACTTGGGTCCCATCACTAAGATATCTAATTATGTGTATGTAAATATTCCAAACTCCAAAAAAAATCTGAATATACATACATATATATGAACCATACTATATGTACTACATGGCCTTCAGGCAAGTTTCTTAGCCTTCCTTAAATTGATGTACTCATGTGAAATGAAGTTAACAATAGTACTATACTTTATAAAGCTGCTGAGATTAAACAGCTAAAATGATTGTGAAAAAATCATATGTAATTTCACTTAATGCAAATGAGTGATTTTCATGCCATTCAATAGTTGCTCATTCTTCAAAAATTCTTTTAGTAGATGAAGAATTCTATTGTTATGTATCATAATTTATTCCATTAGTTCCCCTGATGTAAATGTCAAAAACCTGAGATTCAAGACCCAGCGCTTTGCTGGGTAGCTGTAACTGAGACAACTCATTTTATTTTCTGGACCATAATTTCCTCATTTGTAAAGGAAGAAGGAAATCAGTATATATTGACTACCTGTGCTACCTGTTTTTGCTAATATAAGTGGAATAATAAACCCACAGTAATACAAAACTTGACTAAAAACAGAATATAACAGTTACTATGACACCAATGGTACTTACTGTTACCATCATTTTTACATTAATAGTAACAATAAAAAAAGCATAGAAAAGTATTGAAAAGTAAGAACCTCTAATGTGTTTATGGCAAAGAGCATAAATTTCTCTGATGAGCGCCTTGCTTCTCTACTAAAGCTATGCGGCTTGGAGGAATATCTAAGCAAAGTAATGGAAAGGAAATGGAAGCCTTTCTCCTGCAACCCTACAGTTTTCTGTAGTGTAAAAGAGTGGAGGAAGAATGGTTGTGCCACACTTAAATTCAAATGAAATATCTTAAATTACAAAATTTTATTTTCTCCATTCAAAGTATATACAAAATTATTCACTTTAGGATGCAATTTGGTTCAACATTAATTAGCTTTTTACCACTTAATTTATAGGAGTGTTGAACTTATTTACATTTTAGATTTATGTCCTACTAGTCTTTCTTTACTAATAGGGAAGATTGAAAATCTATAAAATGTGATTAATGTTAGTAGGTGATTTATATTCTTAACAACTTAATTTTCCTCTCTCAGGCCAGTGCCAAAGATACAGGATATCTGTATGCAGCGATACATCATCGTCTTGTTGCCCTCCGAAGCTTCAATAATAAGCAGAAAGATACCAGTCAAGCTGAAGGCCAATCAGAAACAGTCCTCCAACAACTGAACTGTGAAAGCTGTGACGAGGATGAGGATGATTTTATCCAAGTCGCTAAAAACGGACCAGGTAAATAATTAGGTCAGAGGTTTAAAACAGAGATGTTAAGCACAATCCCAGTATATTCGATTTGAAAAAGTAAAAGTGATCTTTCTAAAGTGAGTGATGGTTTGAACCTTAGAAGTTTTGACCTGAGACACAGGTTGGAAACTCATTGTCATCTGTGAGTGGTCTTCATTACGTTCTTATCAAGTCAGCCTAGTTGTAATGCCTGCATGTTATTTGAATAAGTTTGCATAAAATACTATATTTACAAGTTAAAGTATTACATTGTTAACGACTTCTTCATATTTCTCTTGTTCTCATTCTATTATTGGCTATAATAGGAGGAATTATAAATACATATAATGGGGCCAGAGGTAAATATGACTTAAAACCATTTATTCTCCTTTCAGAATTTGACTGCCTTTAAGAATGTCTACATCGTACAAATTTTATCTTCGAGGTCCTCTTTTGCCTAGGGCAAATAAATTACTATTTATCTTATTGTGTCAGGATTTACAAATAAACTCAGGTTGAGGAAGAGCCAGGGGTAAAGAGATTTAGATGTGTGGATTCAAAAGTATTATTCATCATTATTATTGGGAAAAAAAACTTTCAAAGAACCAGTAAGCTCAACTTTGCTATATAGATGTAGCTATTATAATAAAGTCACCCATGTTTTTTAGCAACAGTTTCACTTAATCCCGAATTCTGTTCTACAGTGTAGTATAGTTTAAAAGACAGTGTAGTACAAGCATTTTCAACTTTTAATTGTTTTAAAACCTTAAAGCTGCTGTAATTGTACATAATTTAATAACTTATCAGATAACATGTGTAGAGCTGGATGAAAGATCTTCCTCTACTTATTAATAAAAATATAATTAAAAAAATACATAATACCTGCAGATCAGGATTGTAGCCGGCATGACTTGGTAAACTGGAGAACTAAGTGAAAATGATGGGGTTTTTTTTGCTGCTTTAAATGAATCTGTTAAACAAATAGTTTATTATTCTCTGAAACATATGAAATTAATAAATAAAATTATATTTTATATAATGTTTATATTGTCAATAATAAAATGGTATCTATTAGAAAATCAGTTGGTAACCATTAAAAATGTCAATTTGAAATAGGTATTAAATAACAAAATACCCTCAGCAATTTATTTTATTCAATTTAGAAAAGGTGGTATATGCAGCCTTCTTAAGACAAAACGGTAGATGCAAATGACAATTATATGAACCTCCCAATCTCTGTCATTTTTCTCCTTTTCACTTAGTATTTTCTCCAGGAGGTACGGCAAATAAATGCTAAAATGTTATGGAGGCTATAAAGTCTTTTTTTTTTTTTTACTTTAATACCATGAATTAAAAAAAAGTTTTAATTATCTTAAAATGTTATCATTAAGATTATTAGCAAGATTTCCAAATGTAACTTATAAAAAATGTAGATTCTCTATCTTTCATTTCCTTACCAGTGAGTGCAATCATGTTTGATTGGATTCAATATATTATATGATGAAATATTAAATTTATATCACAGGTCCTTCTAGGTGGACCCATAGACAATCGGTTGCCTGTTCATGAGTACTACCCACTGTAAACATGACATCATCTACAAAAAGATTGGTCACCCTGCTGAAAATACCAAATCATCCTAACTTAATGAGAAGATACTATTCATTCCTTGAAGAATTTTTATAGAAAAGTTTAAGAAATACAATTTGTTGCCATTAATTTTCTTTTGTTTTGTGTTTTGTATTTTGATTCTTGTGAGAAAATGACAGAATTTAATAGATGGACTTCAGAGGTATAAAATTTAGCATTTTTGAAGAATATAGAATAGAATTTGATAATTAATCTGGATTATTCATCACATTGATGGATATATTCCCTAAAATTATAAACTGCTGGATTTGATAAATATCTAAGATTCTTTTCAGTCATATATTTTTTGACTGTAAAACAAATATTTTACTAAATTTCCATCACTTCTTTAAAAAATACTATAGTTGCATGATAATATTTCATTAAACTGTATTTATCTTCTGGAAAATATATATTTTCATGTAACCTTTGGATTTCCTAGTAATATAAACTTGTATATTCAAGTATGGATTCTTTCACAGAAAGTATCTGTTCTTGCACTTGTATTCATTGCATCTTGTATATGCTTGACACATGGTCAGTACCCAATAGTTGTTGAATGAATGAGCAAAACGTGATGCATTACCTATGTATTAAAAAGTTAGTATACAAAAATCCAAATATGTTAACTTGTTCTTTGCTTCATTTATCTAATTATATTGTCATTCACGTTCTAGTAGTTGCGGCTGTGTAGATCTATTTTTAAAACTAATGTGCCATATACAGCCAGATGAGTTTTTTTCTCAAATTCCACTACTATTCTAGACTGCAATCATTTCAACAATCGTGCAACATAATATTGACGCTCTCTTTTTGAGATGTTGCAGATACTTCATGACATACAAGAAAATTAGGCTCCCTACTTACAGTCACATCTCATTTTCAGTGCAGTTTGATTACCCTATGTCTTCAAAATAACTTTTGATTAGGACTCCTAAACAATTTTGCATTCAAGTCTATTATTATTCAGGTCGATTCCCAATTAATATCTGTTCTTTCTTTCAGTGACTGTAGAAAACATATATACATAAAATATTTTACTTATAAATTAATCAATGACTCAAACAATAAAAAAAGGATAGTTAATGTGATATAGGTAGAAATGGAGAGAGATGGAAAAATGCCAATTTCAGCTTTCTTTCTCTCTCTTTCCCCCCAGTCCTCAGTGGAAAAATCTCATTAGAAGCATAATATAAATAGGGAGATGTTTGAAGAAGATATTAAAATATTGGTTCTTTTCTTGAAATGTTTTAGTTGTGTGGGAACATTGTGATTGCATTGTAATTGTTAAAGTGAAGCAGAAAACAGAGATATTCTTTATCTTCCTGACATGTTCATTCTTGATCCCACACTACAGTGGAGATGAAGCAATATTTTTTCAATGTTCCAAACATTGTAATGTGAGTTGAATTAATTCAGTGACTTTTCTCTGGAATTCTCTGCATGCATCAAAGGAAAAAAAAATAGACTAATCTGTGATCTATGTAGAAATGTCAGGGCAACAGAGCCAAAAATAGGGTTAGAATATCAGGAAGGCAGAGAAAGTGTGAACGTTTCTGGATTATGAAAGATACAAAGAGCAGAAACATATTTAGCTCACAAGTCTTTCAATCCATTTGGTAACAGAAATAGAAACATTTTATAGTTTTGCCTTATCTAGCTTCTTCTGTCTTTTGACTCCCTAAATGTGAAGAGGTCAAATACCTTACAATGCTTTTATAAGTTATTTAAGTTTGTGATTTAAAAACCTACATTTTTGGGTTTCCATGCAAGCTTTTTTAAAATTTAAATTTACTTACATTAGACAGATATCTAATATTATACCTAATTATATTTCTTGTATTAAGATAATCTAAACCTCTTTCAATAGGATTTTACTCCAGTTGTCTAGTTTATGTCCTCCCTTAAAAATACTGTTTTACATCCATTATTACTAACACAAGGGGCCCTTTGTCCCCAGAGAAAAACATTCTATACAAATTTTAAAGTATGTGACTACCATAAAAAGAGCCATATAAATCTTCTAGTCAGATGTACATGAAATGGGATAGAGGGGTTCTAGGGATTGAAAAAGGATACATCCCAAGAGCTTTGCAAATTTTAAATTTGTGAATATCACAGTGATATATGTAAAATATATTTATAAAATAAAATACTATAAAATACTGCAAACAAGTTTAAAACATGGCTATCACATTGTTGGCTAGGTTCCTTCGCTGATCAAACACACCAGCCTCACAGCAGATGGAGTCCAACTATGAAATTCAATAACATTCCAGATTTTCTTAGTTGTTGGAATATGTAAAACTGGTACTAAAGACTTGAATGCCAAGAGTTTTGCTTTTTGTTTTTGTTGTTTTGGAATGGTCAGATCATATCTGCAGTATTAATTTTTGACATAAGACTGGACAAATTGGAATGCACAGACACATTTGAAATTTCTAAGATGATATTTGCAAACTGGGATATTGGAGGAATTACTAAAATGACTGGTCTGGTATGGGTTCTATAGTAGCAATTAGATTATTACTAACAACTAGATTACTACAATTTCCTAATTTCTACTAATCTAGTAGATATAAAATACTATTTAGGTAGACATGGTGGCACATGCCTACAATCCCAGTTATTCGGCAGGATGAGGTGGGAGGATTACAAGTTTGAGGCCAGCCTGGGCAATTTAGGGAGATCTTGACTCAAAATGAAAAAGGCTGGGTACGCAACTCAGTGGTGGAGGATTTGCCTAGCATGTGTGAGGCCCTGGGTTAGATCCCTGGCACTGCAAAATTATAAGTAAATAAATTTTTAAAATATTATTTCTCTATGGCCTTAATTTGCATTTTTCTGATTTTTCACAAGTAACAGGGTTATCTTTTCGGGTGTGTATTCACTGCTTGTATTTCTTCCAAGAAATTCCTCTTCATAATTTTTTCATAGCTAATTGTATCATCTGCTCTTTTTGTTTTGGAGTATATACAGGATTAAAAATCGAATGTCTAAGCTTGGATATAGCAGTTTCCATGGTCTTTTGCCTATCCCTGTAGCCTCACTTGTCAGTATTGCCTACCTCTCTCTGAATTTCCTAGAAATTTGGAACCACTGTTTCATTGCCTCAATCCTTTTCCTTATGCTATTTCTTCTGCAGAATTTCTTTCTCGCTCATGATGATACTAATACTTTACTCATTCTTTAAGGCTCAGCTCATGACATTTCCAGAAAGCTTTCTTAACTCTTCTTAGGCTGAACTAAAGAATTGCACCTTCAAATTCCTAAACCACTGTGTATAATGTTACTGCTCAAACTTTAGGCTCAAGAGCAGGGACTCTTATCATTTAATCTCCCACACCTAGAAGGAAGCCTGGCACAAACATAATTTATCTCCACTGATAGGTGTTGTATGTGTAAAACTCAAGATAGATTATCTGATAGGAAGGTAGAAATAAAGATTTGACCCTTAGCCAGAAGATACTGGCTAAAGATGTTGGTGGTAGCTGAAGTAATGAAAGGGGAGAGGGGCTAATACCTGCCTTTACAAAGGACAGAGGGATACGCAATTGTGAATATATTCACAACTTTACTAGGTAGCTACTATGTTTTATAAATGAAGATGTAGGCTCAGAAAGGTTAAACGACAAGCTCAAGGTTCACAAGGCTAATAAAAGCTAAAGCTGGCATTTGAACTAAGGCCTTTCTAATTTCAAGGCCAACCTCTTTTCATTACACAACACTGGATGAACTCATCCAGGATAGTGAGTGGAGGGGGATGGGTATTTGAGCAAAAGAGGGAGAAAAGAGAGGATAGAAGATACATCCTGGAGATGGGCTTAGGAAGAACCCCCCCAAAAGGGAGAGATATGAAAGGAGCACCATTAGGGAATGGTATTCTGGGAGAAATAGAAGATTTCAGAAAGAAGACTTGATAGTCACTTCAAATGGTGCAGAAAGATCAAGTAATGTAAGGATTGAAAAATGTCTTGAGTTTTAATTGCATCATTTGGTAACCTTGGAAATAACAGTAATTAGTGAAGTGGTAAAAAGAAGCTAGATTTCAACAGGTCAAGGGCTGAATAGGAGGGAAGGAAGAGGCAATGACTGATGAACAGATTACTCTTCAAGAATTTTAGCAGTAAAGACCTGGGTAATATGTCAAAAGCTAAGGCTTACAAGTTTCTTTTTAAATTTTTAATGATGACATAGATAAGAGCATGTTTAAAACATGAAAATCTGGTGAACAGGAAAATCCAGTAGGGAGGAAGAATTCAAGATACCCGACAGTGATGTTTTATTATTTGGAACCATTATTTGGAAGGGATTTAAAATAATGATGAACAAAGGGCTTTCCCAACCGAGATGTTTGCAGCTGAAAACAGAAGAGCCAAAAATCTGACATCTTATCTGAGAAGTGGGAAAAGACATCTGAAGTTTCACATATGCACAACAAAACTCAGACTTTGATCCTAACAGGTTGTCCTTATTAATGTTTCTGTCCAATGGACCAATTAATATTCTTGTAGTTACCGAGGCCTCAAGGATGAGTGTCATCGTGACTTCTCTTTTCTTCCTTCCTAGTGTCTAATGAATTATTAAGTGTTAGAATAGTAAACACAGGAAGGACCGACCCTCAGAAGGACCAAGCTGCAAGCTACCTCTCACAGAATTTAAGAAATCCCCGGAGGTTGTTACCCTAGTTCTGAAAGAATGAGTCAGGGACAAAACTTTGAAAAGTAAACACCTATCAGATTAAATTGTGCGCATTCTCAGTCAAATATACTGCCTGGCACACACACACGCCCCCACACACGGTGACCCTGTTAATGAATACTGGTGCTGGCGGCTAAATAAGAATCACGAGATTTACTAAATCAATTGGAGCTTGGTAGCAGCTTTTATTACACTAGTTCAACCTCCTCGTTTTACAGAGGAGAAATCGGAGGTCCAGAAAGATGAAGTAATCTGCCCAAAGTCCAGATGGTAGTTACTGGTAATGACAGGACTACAGATGAAAGCAGAGGGTGCCAAGGCAAGAGGAGATCTACGGAGCGGGAGGCAGTAAACACTGAGACGAGCGTGCACTGCCATTTGATTCTTCCCCTTTGCTTCTCCTCCCGTCCCTCTCACTCTGGGCCAGGTCCTTATCTTTTCAATAGCTTCTGACAGCTTCCCTTCCTCCTCCCAGCCAGGTCGACCTTCCGAAGCCGCATCAACATACATCAAACACTGTTTTCAACTCGCTCCCTTCCGGTTAGAACTGCTGCCTATGGGATAAGGGTCAAAGCACTCTCCTTCCTGAGCCTCGGGCCGCGTCTTATCTAGCTTTCCACCTGATTGTCCCCCCTTGCTGCGAGACGCGAGGAGCCCGGCCCCAGAGCCCCCGGGCGAGGGTTAAGGACCCGTAGTCCCGCCCAGCGCCCTAGATCTCAAGCCCTAGGAACCGAAGTCTCGGCCTCTCCGTCCTGCCCAGGCCAGGCCGGTGAAGCAGCTGTCCTGGTCAGTCCCTTAAGGCCCTGGCCCACCGATAGGCACATCAGCTATCCAACGAGCCATTGCTTAAAACACACGAGCAAAGGGCACGTGGTCTACTACTTCAGACAATAAAAGGGCGCAGCGAGGAAGCGCTGAGAACCAACTTTCCCGCCAGACGCTCAAAACCCTCCCGTAGCTACCGCGCCGCCTCAGACCAGTTCCAGCTGGATTTCTTGCGACATCCCCGACGCCAAATAGGACCCCAGCTCTTTCCTTGGTCACAGCCAATCCGCGCATCCGCCTTAGGCTCCGAAACCGCAGCAGGCTTTGATTGGCTAACGGAGTTAACCTGGGGGCGGGCAAAGAGGGACCAGGCAACTTTAGGAGGCGGGGTGTCGGGCCCGGGCGGAGAGGCCACTGCGCAGGCGTCAATGGGGACGCGAAAAGATAAACAAACAAAACCCACCATCCTGAGGCCTCTGGCTTTTTCCCGCCCACTTGTCCCTCCCGCGAGCTCCCCCGCCTCCCCATCGCCCTGCTTTCCCCGCCCGCCCAACGTCTGGACACGTCCCCCACGCGGCGCGGGCCACGCACGTCCCTGCACTTAACCTCTACCCGCCCGGCGCAAAGTTAAAGGCCCGGCGGCGCGGGCGGCGCGCACTCGGGCGGCGGGGAGCGGAGCCTGCGGCCGCGGCCCGGCCAACCATGACTTGCTACCGGGGCTTCCTGCTGGGCAGCTGTAGGCGCGTGGCGGGCGGCCGGGTGGCGCTGCGCGGGCCGGGAGCGGGAGGCCCTGCCGGCCGGCGGCACCTGGGACACGGGCAGCCGCGCGAGCTGGCGGGCTGTGGCAGCCGCCCGGACGGCGGCTTCCGCCCTTCGCGGGTGGTGGTGGTGGCCAAAACCACCCGGTACGAGTTCGAGCAGCAGCGGTACCGCTACGCGGAGCTCTCGGAGGAGGACCTGAAGCAGCTGGTGGGTCCCGGCGCCCCCGCCGTTCTGTCCTGGCCCGGGCCTTGGCGGCTGTGCCCCCTCGATCAGGTCCCGATCGAGGAGGTGCAGGCTGCACCCCGGCTGCCCGCCTGCGTCTCGCTGCCCCCGCTCCCTCCGGCTTTGACCGTGGGCCCCGGGCGCGCGGGTGTGTCGGGCGGTGGTCAGTGTGAGCGCAGAGACGCCCGCATCCCGCCCTCGAGGGGCGCCCGAGGTAGAGGCTGCTGAGTGGCCCTCCGCGGGCGAGAGGGACTTGCGGATTCAGTTGTGCCCTGGCCGTCGCTGCGGTCCCTCTTTGTTGGGATCAGCAACTGCATCCCCAAGAAAGGTGGGCCGGTGGCCTGAGGTCTGGGGGCCTTGGGAACTGCGTCCCCCAAAAGGAGGGTCCGCGGGCGCCCTTCCCGGCTGCGGAACCGAGGGCGAAGCTGCCGCGGACACACCCCCTTGCTCCGGCTGACTGCGAGGCCTGGGACACTCCGGAAAGCCCTTCTGGTCTGGGCCAGCCTCTTCCATGGTGGAATGTGCTCGTCAGACCCTGGTGTACAGTTTATTTCAAAAGCACACGTGTCTGGTGCTGGGAGTGGGAAGTGAGGAAATCTGACTTGAATGTACGTTATTAAGTAGAACAGTAGACGAGAGGCAAGTAAGCCAGGTAATGGGTGAAATAAAGAGCCTATGTCCCTTCTGTAGCAGTGCCTACACAATAGACTATATTTGCTGTGTTGATATTTTTGTGAGGTATATGAAGCCGGTTGTGTGTGTGTTGGAGTTCAGTATTCCTCCTTGCCCCCTTTATTTATCTATGTTGTGATGCTGGGATTGAACCCGGGACCTTGTGCACGCTAGGCATGCGCTCTGCCCCTGAGCTGCACTCCCAGCTTCCCAACCCCTTTAGAAAAATTTTGAAACAAGCTCTTACTGAACTCCCAGGATAACCACAAACTTGGGATATTCCTGCCTCAGCCTACCGAGGTAGCTGGATTACAGGCGTGTGCCACCTACGTTTGATTTTGATTCCATGTCCCTAGCCATCAGCTTTAGGAAATGGAGACTGACTCATGCTGTCAAGAACAGTATATCTAGAAAAATGTCCATCGGGAATCTCTGGTGGTTGGCACTGTGCACTGAAAGGTTTTGGAATCAATTGCATATTACCGTTACTTTAAGAGTAGGCTCGCTGTTCTCAACACCTGCTGTCGTTTGTAATCAGCACATTTTATGGAGACATCAAAATGAAATTGTTAAACTTTGCATAAGTGTTGAATCTTGTTAGCAATAAACATCTTTGGAGGTTAATTGAAGAGGGCCCCTCCATTCACTTGGTGGAAGTCAAGGCAGAGATTTGTTTTCTCTCCTTTTCCTAAATGTTTCAGGTAGTAGTTTATAGAAAGCACTTGGAATATTTAGGGTAAATGAAGAGTTTAAACGGGAGGTTAGGGTAGCCTGGTTGTTAAGTGAGTGAGATTAGAGGCGATGCTGGGATTGGTAAAGTCAGATGAAAGTGCATGGTTTCTAATTTTGGGAAGGGGGTATGTCCTAATTTTGCAAGGTTCGAATTTTAGAAATTATGAAATGCCATGTGTACATAAATGTGTTCTTCAGTTCTTTAGGTGATTTTAGCCAAACCTTTCAGCAGTTTGAAGCAGTACACTCAAAAACAAACAAAAACAACCAATGAAATAGCACACTCGAATTGGCATGTTCTAGTTGCGGGACTGGGGTCAGGAGCTCTAGGTTCTGGTTGCAGTCTGTGGTCGGCCTCCTGGGTGAAAATGATACATTTTGTGTAGTACTGTCAGCTTTCAAAGTGCTTTCACCTAGCTCAGTATGCGAAATGCTAGGATTAGACCAGAGAGCCTTCAAGGTCCTTTGTAGTGCTGGCATTTTGAAATTTTTTTTCAAGGCCTCAGAAAAATGGGTGGCTTTGAATTGGGATTAACTCTTGGACCTCGAAACTAGGTTGCCACTAATAAACTTTTAAAATGTAGGGAAAAAAAAATCAATGTCTTTAAAAATCTAACTACCTGGTGTACCCTGAATGAAGAAATCACTTAACAGGTAAATATTTATCTATTGCTTGGCAGGAATGTGTGGAATAAGAAAACTTTGAATTAAGACTACTGAAATGAAAAAATACACTATTTTGTAATTCCCAGGTAGTGGAAGGTTTTTTTTTGTTGTTGTCTTTGTTGGTCTAATTATTATTACAATTTTACTGGATTAATTCCTTAGTGATACAGTTTTATATTTATAGTAAGGCCATTATTTACAGTGCAATAGGGAACAAATGAAAGAATATTGGGCTATGTGAAGTTGTTCTAAAAGGAAATTCTGTAATGGGAGTGGTAAGAACATAAATGTTGTTTGCTACATTGTTGGGATTGAAAAACATATGAGCCATGTAAATTGGATATAAAAGAAAATGGCCAAGTTCTTCAGTTTTCTGGTACCGTGGCTACTTTGTCTGTAGTGTCATGGTAACTTGGTTTTGTATCATAGTATTCTCTTTTGTTGTGGTGGTGGTTCTGTTCTTTTCTTCCTTTCTTTTGATGCAAAATAGGTCTCTTTTGGGATACTTGTTAAAATGCAAATGAAAGATGAGGGACAGAGTGCCAGTATAGTTTTGTACCCTCAAGTGTCATGGTTATCTAACTTCGTAGAAATGTAATCCATGAGATGAAATACCTTTTAGGTGATAAAGCCTTTTACAGAATAGGATTATGTCTGTCAAGCTAGATGAGAATTTTGACTTTCAGTTAATTTTTTTGTTGTGTTTTTGAAACAAGGTTTCACTAAGTAGTTCAGACTGGCCTTGAATTCACTATATATCCTGGGCCTCTGGGTGGTCCTTCTGCCTCAGCCTTCTGAGTGCTGGGATTATAGGAATAGGCTACCACACCTGGCTTCAATTACTTTTTCATACAGGTTTGGGTTACATTGCTTTATTTCTAAATCTTGCCTATTCCGCATTTGATTGATCAATGACTTGTGAATAGAGGATTTTAGTCCAGAATTTTATCTCTGTCTTCTCACGACCTTGCAAATGCTAATAAATCTCATTATAGTTTATTCACATCATAAAAGATGTTAGCTGTAAAAAGAGTCTTGTTTAATAATATTTTACTATAAAATAAAAAATCAGTTTCTACAGCCCTCACCTTCATTTTAAGTCTCATAACCTCAGAGACAATCCTTTTTTAACAGTTCCCTTTTTTAGTTTTAGGTTTTTAAAAAATTCATGTTGGGATAACATAGACCTGACCTTTAACAGCACCTCTATTATTAAATTATTCCTATTTTTTACCTTCTTAGTTGATTGAGGAGAATAGTGCCTTGGATTTTGTTTCCCAAAAAAGATGATGTGGCTTAGACTGTAGCTTTTGGGATAGATGTCACATGTCATGTGGTAAATGCTGAATGTTTATCAAATTAACGAGCTTGATCTGGGTGCTGCCAGAACTTGCTGACTGAATCCTGCTCTTCTCAGATCTCCCTACACAGGCATCAGAGTGGTCTATCTAACGTCAACATCTGGCTGTCACCTGGCTCCTCCTTACAACTCAGGAGCTCCCCACAACCTTTTGTCGCCTGCGGAACTTGTTAAGGCTCAGATGCCTCAAATTTAACACCCCGGGATTCTGATTCAGTTGTGGAGAATTCCCAGGCTCTGCTTCTCTGAAGTACATAACATTTCTGACTTTTTAAAATTTTTTTGGCTGTGCCAAGGATTGGATTCAGGGCCTCACATGTGCTAGGTAAGCGCTTTACTCCTGAGCCCCAGCCCCAGCCAGCCCTTTTTATTTTGAGAAAGGGTCTTGATAAGTTGCCCAGGCTGTCTTTGAATTTTTGATCCTCCTGACTCAGCCTCTCTAGTAACTGGGATTGTAGGCGTGTGTCACTGTGCCTGGCTACATTTCTTTCTGTCTGAATTCCAGGGATCTGCATTTTCAAGCAGCTCTTTGGGTTTGCAAGTGGCTTGCAGATCACACTTTGAGAAACAGCTGTTGCATCTTTCCAGTTCCTCTCTGAATCGAGCCCCTTCATAACTTCAGGCTCCTGTCTGACTCTTAGGCATCATTAGTGGTCACTTCTTGTCTTGAACTTCGTATTCTAGCAATTTCAAATACTTTTAATCTCCAGCAGATATTATGCTGATTTACTTACTCGCCATATTAAAATGGTTCTGAATGTAAAAGAGAATGTTATACAGTAAAAAGTCTTTCTCTTTCCCTTTTCCCTTGCTGTTCAGTTTTGGTCTCTGCAAAAACTAATGTTATCTATTTTTGTGTTTTGTTTCAGAAATAATCTGTATGTACGAATCAACACAGTGACATATTTTCTTTACCCCCATCCCTTTTTATTCAGTGATAACATACTACTTAAACTATTTTGCATCTTTTAAACTCAATGTATTTGTGGCAATTATCATAAGTAACATTCTCATTCTGTTTTTTAATAGTATACAGTGGTACCTCAGTTTACAAACTTAATTTGTTTTACGATTTTGGGGAAGATGGCTGCGTTTGTGTTTGTGTAGGGAAGATAGCCATGGTTGTGTTTGTCGCCTGATGTGGAGTTTGCAAACAGAAGCAAAATTTTGCCAAACACTTTTGTTTGTGAACCGAGTTGTTTACAAACAGAAGCATTCCTGGACCAAGGCATTACTGTATATACATATTATTTTCATGGTGTGTATGTGCCTTTATTTAACACGTAGCTTGGATTAATCTTCTGCTGTTAAATACATACAGTGGACATTTGTGTTCGTATGTGTGTGAATCAAGCTATAGGATAGATACCTAAGAGCTGCTAAGTCAAAAGACACATACATATGAAATTTTAATAGGTGTTGTCAGATTGTCTTCCTTAGAATATCAGTGTTTACTTTTGCCAGTAATATACTTGCTTTTTATGAATAGGTTATCAAATTTGGAGGTCATTTCCAACCTGGTAGGTGAAAAATGGTATTTCAGAATGATTTAATTTGCATCCCTCAGTGTCTTTTTCCTCTGCAGCCCCCTTTGCCTGGGGTGCTCATCTTCATCCTTTAGCTAGTTCTTGTTCTTCCTTTGCGGTCAGGCTCAGACATTACTGTCTCCAGAAACTTTGATAACCTTGCTGTGCCCATGCCTCTCTGCCTACCGAAGTTGGGTTGGGAATTCTGCATTATATCTTCATAATAGTCTGTGGTTATTTTTTTCTCTAGACTGTCAATTTTTGGGGGGCACGAACTCCATTTTATTATCATTCTCTTCCCTCACTTCCTTCCAGTCACTAAAAAAAGTGGTGAAATGTTTTTGATGTTCTTTAAGATGATTTTTAGTTCTTTTCTCTCAGGTTGAGAATCAGCTTCCTTCTACTTCAGGGCCTTATTGCCAGCTGTCTGTCTGCTAGATGGTGGATGATACACGCTTAAGGCAGAGATGACCGGCGTGAGGTAGCTCTTCCTCCCTCTCTCTCCCTGCTTCCTCTCCTTCTCTACTTCATCTTTTTTTTTTTTCTCCCTTACAGGGGCCTCTATACTGAGCTACACTCCCCTCCCCTGCTTTTTTTCATTTTTTGAGACAGCAACTCATTGTCACTAAGTTGCCCAGGCTGAGTTTGAACTCACAGTTTTCCCGCTTCAGGCTCCCCCAGTGCTGGGATTACAGGCGTGTGCTATCATGCCTGGCTGCACCATGGCTTCTTTGAAAGAGGAACATTGACTGTTAAGCTTTGCAGTCCTGTTATTCAACCTTCACTGTGTATCTGCGTTACCCAGGGGAGTTTTTAAGAAAATATAAATTGTTTTGAGCCAGGAAATTATAAATGATACAAGTTTTCACTGTAATCACATTTTCTGTGTTTTTCATTTATAAAGCTCTGAGTAAACAGTGAATATCTTAACTAGTAAAGTATAAGTTGACTGTATTTCATTAGTAATGAGCTTTGTAATATGTAAAAGAAATGTGGGTGTAATATGTAAAAGAATCAGTGAGTGTGTAGTTATTTCATGCCTTAGGAAAATCCTTTCCCTTATAGAGATACAACTTTCTTCATAATAAAGCACTAGAGGTGCATTGTGTAGGAAACTAGACCACCTTTGTAAAACATTCGCATTCAAGAAGAGCTCACCCAGTTCGCTGTCTTTGTCCTGAGAGTTGATAGAGGTATATACTTGAATGCCAATGATTTGCTCACTCAAAAATAGGTTGCTTTGCTAAGATCACTGAAGTGAACTGAAGATTTGTTGAATTTAACTCTGCTTTTTTTAATGCTTCTTTTGAGGAAGCTATAGTTTTGAAGTTTTGCCTTTCTTTTAATAAGTATATGTAATTAAAAAAAATTATGATCTACCTTAAAATACTTGCTAGTGTCACTCTACAGTGCCACCAGGCTCTAGGAAATGAGTTGACTTAATTTGTTTGACATAATCACTTTAAACTGTTTAATCACTAAATCATTAATTGAGTACTTGCCAACTTCTGGACATCCTGCTAGGTCCTGGAGAATCAAGGATGAATCAGTAGTTTCCACATCTGTGGAGAAGATAGATTATGATATTATAACTATTTATAAGTGGTTCATGGGAGAACAGAGAAGGGAGAGAACACTTGAGGAAGGATATGGACAAAGGAGGAAAAAAGACATTCGGGGTTTTTTTTTTTGACATTTGGTTTTTTGAACTTTAAATAAATTTTTAAATCTCTTTCAATGTTTGGGTTCTCAATTAGGAAATATTTCAAACCTATAGAAAAGGTTCAGAAAGTAACAAGGTACTTCTGTGTTCAACTACCTAGACTTAGCAGATGCTAATTTTTTTCCATATTTGCTTCAGATTTTTTCCTTTAAAAATGTTAGTTACAACTAATGTTCTACTTATCCAAGTTTTTCTACTCTCTGCCTCCCCAGAAGTAACCTTTACTTCTGAAGTAACCTTTACTGTCCTGAAGTTATATATATCATTCTCATCATGTGATTTTACTTTTTATTAATACAATTATGTCCATGAACAGTTATAACATTTTGTTGTATGTCTTTAAAAAGATATATCAGTGATATATTTAGAATATGTGCCTGTTTAGAAATTTGCTTTTATTTGCTGTTAGTTTTGAAGTGTATCCACATTGGTACATGTTAATTCATTTTAAATGCTGTGCAGTTTTCTGTTGTTTGGATAGTTAGGTTGTTTCCAGTTTTGCTATTTTAAAAAATGCTACAATTAGAAATACAAATAATTTTCCCTAAGTATTGAAGAATTTTCCCTAAGTGTTACCTGAATCCCCACATTCTGATCAGCATTTGATAAATTTTAACTTTTTTGCCTCTGTGATGAGGGTGAAATGGTAAGATGAGTAAAATTCATCATGTAGCCAACAAAAACGCAAACTTTGATTGTGATTCACAGTCAGAAGTATTTTACATAGTTACTTAGTAGTTGTATTTGAAATGTAACAATTCCCCTCAAGGAATGGAAATATGTAATGCAAACTTGTACTAATTTAAAAAAAAGATAGTAGGAAACAATTTAGCCTTGTTACATACAGTGTATTTCTGTTTAGTAAAAACTCTGTTTGTAGCAGGGCAATTTGAAAATCACTGCTTAAGGAAGAGTATACTGAGGCCAAACAAGTAGGCTGGACGTAATAATGAAGGTGTCAACTGTCATGCCGAGGAACTAGCTTTTTCTCCTAGTTGTCTTCAAACTTGTTAGGCAGTAGAATAAAATCTTTGCTCAGCCTGCCCCCTCCCCCCCCGAATGGGAGGATGAATGTCAGGTTTTTTTTGAAACATCAGCATTTTGAGAAAAATGTAAAACTAGGTTTTCGGTGGTGGAGATTAGGCTGGGGGTGGAAGTTAGGCAAAACATGTAGAGAAGGAATTCGTTCAGAAAATCTGGGGTCAAGGTTTTGCATTAATCTACATAAGAGTGCATGTGGTCTAGAACTCAAGTAGTGGCAGTATAAACGTACATGACACATTTTTGAGAAACAGTTTATGGGTATGATTATTTGATGTCACCGCTGGCTGGTAGTAGAGATTGAGTGTAAGGGAAGAATTAAAGATGATAGCTGGGCTTATTCTGTTGAGTGTTGCCTACGTAAATGGTGCATGCACAGCACTCAGCAGAGCAGATTTGAAAGGGGGAATATGTAGTCAAGTTTAAACCTTTTTGGAGAGAGGTTCTTAAGCTACCTGTGGGTGAATTTGAAGACAGGCCTTTGCAGATTTGGGCCTGTAGCTCAAGAGAGGCTTAGGCTGGCAGGATAGATTTCAGAGTTACTGGCTTATACTTGCTGGGTCAAATTCTCCAGTTGGAGAGATAATTCTGGGAAAAAAGTGAGAACAGATAAGAAGCCAAAGATGGAAACTTAAGCAATACTCACCTTCAGGGGAGGAAGTAAACAGTTGACAAAAGAAATACTGAGGCAGAGAACAGTGGGGAAAGTGAAAGTGAGAGCATGAGAGAAAGAATAAGTGAAATAGAAATGATCCAAGATAAGGCAAGTATCTGGAGAAGTATTTAGGGGTCAGTGCACCAGGCCTGATGATAATAGGAGAGCAAATGACTTTCTAGCTGCTATTTGGGTGTTCTTAGCCTTTTTAAGACAGTTACAGACAACAGCAAAATAAATACAGTCATATACACACACATGCACATGGGGTTGAACATAGGGTCTAGTACATGCTAGGCAAGTGCACCATCTTGCTGAGCTACACCTGTCAGCCCTTTTTTTAAATCTTATTTTGAGACAGAGTCTTGCTAAACTGTCCAGGCTAGCCTCAGATTTACAATTTGGGGGGGTGGGGTGCTGGGGATCGAACTCGGGGCCTTGTACTTGCCAGGTTAAATTTACAGTCTTCCCTCCTCAGCTTTCCGAGTAGCTGTGATTATAGACATGTAGCACCAAGCCTGGCAAGTGTTTGTGCTTTGAAGGTTGCTTACGTTATGCCTAGTGAATTTACATACCAAACTTCCATTGTCTCAGTAGCTAGTGCGTTTCTTATACATTAAATTTTAAAAGATGCAGCTCCTGTGCTTATTGAGCTTTTATGGAAATTGGGTAGAGTGCAAACTAGTAGCACTTAACTGACTGGTAAAATAAGTTCTAAATATTTATAGTTGTAATAAATTCAGTTTGGGTTAAGAAAAATTGTCAGTGATAATTTAATAAAAGTGTAGACCATTTAGAAAATAGCATAACTATCACATCTCACTTTAAAGAGTGCTAAATCTGTCTCCTCAGGGCCTCCCTTTGTTCCTTTCACGTGTTCTAACATCAGAGCCCCTTGAGAAGAAGAGATGTTGGCTTTCAGCAATTTCTGTAGGGGATACTCTTGCTTATACTGAAAGGTGTCTGTCTTGAATTTTAAGATTCACCTGCTTTTTCCAAGTGTTTTGTTGAGTAAGCTTCTTAATTTTAGTTTTTTAGTGGCTAAAAGAATTTACAGAAATTTTGCAAAAAAATAGTAAAGATGAATGTCTGATGTGGAACATTGCAGAATTGAGAATGCATTCTAAATTCCTTTTATTTCTCCAATCTCTAATGGTAAAACATTTTACAAGGATTCATGCGTTCTTGTTTTGTCTGATTAAGGTATGTTATTAGAGGTTGGAAGTCATGTTATTTTCAGGGATATAGCTACAAATTCTTACTAGCTGTTTGTATAGTATACAAATATAAGAACCAGTTGAACAGTGATTTAAGACATTCTAATTGATTCTGTTTAAATGCTTTTCTTAAATTCTTTATCTTTTATCTGCCTGGCTTAGCTAATCCTTGTTAATAAAGCCCAATCTCTCAACCAGCTATAACTTTAAGTAATATAACAACTTGTATTCTCTTAATGTTAAACATGAGTTATTACAGAATTAGTTCAAAAGTAGAAATTTGAGTAGGAATAAGAATTTGTGAAGTGACATTTTTGTTCCAATGCTGAGTGTTCTGATGCTAAATGAACTTTAGATTTGGAATTTTAGGAATTTTAGTGTTGCTAGCAATCCTAGGGAACTTGAGGCTTTTGTGGTCCTCTTAAGACATTTTCCCCCACAGATTAAAACCCCTCAAGCACAAGGCCCTGAGTTCGATCCCCAGCAACAACAACAACAAAAAAAAACCCTTCACCATCTCAAATCAGAGTTCTCTTAGACTCTACTGCTGAGTATCTTAATTTCCTGAAGCCTGCTGAGAAACAGAAAATAAGCGCCAAAGTTTCTAAACCACTGAATAGAATTTATAGGGCTTATCTAGTAAAGTTTATATCCTTATTCCTTGGTACATGTTCCATGTAGTGCAAACCAAAAATTAGAACTCAAGTTCAAAATGTTTGGACAGGGAATTGGCCAGCTACCCTTCAGTTTTATTTATAGTGAATCAGAAGTAGTAAATTTGGTGAAAGTGTAATAGACTTTTTGCGCATTTGAATTAGTTCTCATTGACTTGGCAATTTTCAGTCCTCTGTTTAATACATAGGATTGAGCTCAACTAATATTTAAATAGACACGACAGTCAAGTAAGATATTTTGATAGATACATTTAAGTTTTTAGAACTCAGTTTCTAGTTTTGTAAAGTGTTCACTCCTAAAGTGGGGTCATGAGAAGTACTTACTATAATAAAATAATACACTAATATGCTTAATTTGCTGTTGCCCAGTTCTGACCAGGTGAAGAAGGCTTGCTTTGAAGGCTATTGTTAGCTGGGTTATCTTCTCCGGCACCTGCTTATGCAATAGTTTTACTTTTCAGAAACCTGTATCCCAGTACTCAAATAAGACAAAAAACAGAAACGTGCATGAATGAATTCACTCAACAAATACATATCCACTACCTAGGCCCATAGGGACAGTGGTGAACAGGATAAGACTGCTGCTTTCCTGGTACTTATACATAGTAAAGGAGACAAATAGATTTTGAAAAATACCCAAGAAACTTTTAAATGTAGTAAATGGAATGAAAGAAACCAACAGGCCTTAGGACGAACTAACAGAGGTGGTTGTTGCAGCTGCAAGGGCAGTACCAGCAGTGGCTTTGATAAAGTGAGCAGGCTGCCTTCATACTCAAAGGTGGAGAAGAGCCAGAGTTGAGCTGAGGACACTCAAGCAAGTGAAAAGGAAGAAGCTGTAGGGAATGATATGGAAAAATGAGGTAGGAGAAGGAAGAAGTCAGGTTGTATAGGCTTTGGAGAGGTGGTAGGGAGCCTGTAATTTATCACAGGTGAGAGCCAGTTTAGCAAACTGAGAGCCATGCTGCAGGTCTTTGTGTCGGGGGTAGTCTTTGGGGGCCAACAGTGGAAACAAGGAGCCCTGATTAGACCGCAGGTAGTGGTGGTGAAGAGGAAAGGTGGATGGATTAGACCCAGGATTTAGTAATTAGATGTAGGAATAATAAGGGAAAGGGAGGCATACAGTGTGTCTCTAGATTCTTGGCTAGAGATGGTGGGGGATCCTTGGGATAGAAAATAAAAGATTTGATATTGTTCACATTAATGTGAGATGTTTGTTAGACATCTGCAGAAAGATGTCAAATAGGTATTTGGGTAAATTCACGTGGCCTCCTACAGGATTAGGAGTTGGGAATCACAAGAAACTGTCATATAGATTTCTTTTAAAGTGTTGAAACTAGAAATCACAGAGAGAAAAAGTAAAGAAAGGGATTTTGTACATACTTATTGGGAGATGTTTAATGCAATTTGAATCTGTGGCTAAGCATTAAAAAAAATTCGATGCTAAAGCCACGTCCATCTATAATCTGAAAGTCTAAGAATAGTTTTTCAAACTTGATTTGTTTCGATTTGTTGATGGGCAGTGTTAATTATTACGGAAATGGGAGTGTTATGTTGGTCATTGCTTTTCTTTAAAAAATTCTTGACGTTATTTTGCTTTAATTATGAGGCTTATGGATAAGCATTAATTTGTTATGCAAAACATCCAATCTATGAATTAACATCTGTATATTAATCTTCACAATAGCCAAATGTTTCCTCAGTTGTTCTTTTGAGTAACATTTCTATTTAGATTATAGAGTGAGGACAAAACTATTTAAAAACTCATAACCCAGTATTCATAGACAGACGGGATATATAGCAAAATATTAACACTAATTATCCCAGAATAAGATAATATTTGATATTTATTTTGCCTTATACATCTTTCATGCTTTTAGTATTATTTTTACAGCATTTAAAAAAGTAAAATACACATTACAATTTAAAAATTGATTTTTCTTTGTAATTCAATAAGTAATGGTTTAAGATAAAAATATATTTAAGATTTTATATTGGACAAAATGTTAAAAATTGATTCTGTATCCTAAAGAGGAAAAGTATAAAAGAATTTGGAAAGGGAAAGACAATAACATGCTTCTTAATTCTATGGCATTCACTTCAGTGGATGAAGATTTCCTATTTACTGATTGAATGAATGCTCATTGAGGATATTTCTGAACTTGCTCAATTTTTACTTTATGGATTACTTATAAGACATATACTTTAAAGGGCAATAGCAATGGGATAGTTATAAAATGTTAACTCCAATCAGGAGAAGTAATTCTTGAAGGATATATGTCTAAAAGTTACCCAATTTCAAGCTAACCAACTCTTCATTCACCTTTTGTAGGGTAAATTCCATCTAGAGTTCATAACTCAAGAACACAAGAGAGCAGCAAAAGCGAGTGGAATAAAGGTCTTCTAACAGCCTCTAAAAACAGTAGTTTCTGTTTGGTCTCCAGATAGCCATATATAGTATGTTAAAAAGTCATTTAAAAAAGCCAAGCTGTAAAACTTGCAAATTTTGAGATCATGCAGTATTCATTATTAAAACCAAAGTATGGTTTTCTGAAACCAGAATCTAGTTAGTTTGAACTCATAGGTTTCATAGGCAGTCATTAAAATGTACTTTCAAAAAAATTTCATTTTTATATGGGGCTTTTTAAAAAACAATATTAAAACATTATATATAATATGTAGTAAAACAACATTTCTTTTATTTTGATATAGCTTGCATTGAAAGGCTCTAGCTACAGTGGATTACTTGAACGACATCATATTCACACCAAAAATGTACAGCATATTGTAGATAGCTTACGGTAAGTCTACGGGATTGGGCTGTGGATAGGCTTTTATATTCAGAACTTCCATTTTTAAACTCTGTACCAGCAACTAATATTTAGATTTTAGTAAAAATTGTCATTATAAAATCATTTTCAGGAAATTATATAGAGGTTAATGGATCTGATTTTATAGCTTTCTAAGGAAATTTTTATTGTACTCTGAAAATTTCACAGGTATTTTCAGTTATTTGATCTATCAGAGAAATGCCTTTTCTGTAGTTAATTCAGTACTCAGCAGTCTTAAGAATAAGTAATCTTTTAGTTTTTTATATGAGTATTTATTATGTTCTTTGAGTATCTAAAACCATTCTGGAATCTTCAATTAATTTGGTACTAAATGTAGTCATTAAGTTTATATTTATACAAGAGAATCGGTATGAGAACTTACAAATTAAAATGTTTTTGTCACTGTTTGAATGTCTGCCACTCAATATTTGTTGAATTTCAAATAACAACTGCTTGACTTTATAATAAATTGTCTCTCTAAGCATTCATATTCTGGACCATTTTGTTTTAATAAATTTTACCATCAGAAGGAATAGAGAAAATTAAATGAAATTCTGACAAATTAATATTGCTATTTGTCAGTGGCTAAAATAATTTTTTTAAAGTGCGTGGCTATTTGGATAGTTGTTAAATTTTAGTTTATTCATATGCTTCATGACCTATCATAGTTAATTGGCTGTTGTAATTAAGTGAAAATGAAGCTACCTTTACAAAGCTACACATAATTTACATAACATAAACATAAATTTCTTTTATGTTTCCACAATAACAATTTGCTTCCCAGAAAATGTACCCTTATTGTCATCAGTGGAAATTTTACATCACCTTTACTTTTTAATCTTAGGAGTGAAGGAATTGAGGTTCGTCTTGTAAAGAGGAGAGAATATGATGAAGAGACTGTTCGATGGGCAGATGCTGTCATAGCTGCAGGAGGTAATTATTTTTTAGAGACGAAGTTGTTGGGATATGGAAATGCTCTTTACTACACATTATTTCCGGGTATATTGGGGTCTAGCTATTTTGAAGACTTCAGAAACCTACCACAAGACAAAATTTTGGATTTTTAGGATTAGTTTTAAAACGGATGTTTTATAGAACATTCCACATTATTTTAGTTACTGTTTTCTTGTTGCTGAGACAAAATACCCGGCACCCAAAGTTAGGGGAAGAAAGTTTTATTTGGCTTACAATTCATAAGCAATCCACAATCAGCTGGATCCAAGGCAGGGTGGCATGGCAGACAGGCAGAAGGTAACAAGGGGAGCAAAAGGGGCCTAGATAAGCCTCTTCCTGTCCCTTATATTTCATCCAGGCTATCTGCCTTTATGTGGGGAGTGCTCCCACCCTTAATCCTAGCATCACATCCTTGATCCCAGCAGAAGTTTGCCAAACCAATCAGTGGACTAATTTAGTACTCACACTCTAGATCCAGCCACCTCTGAAAACACCCCACCTATGACCACATGAGGCTTTGCGGGGACATCTAGACACAAACTATAAACACACCTTTATAGTGAATTATGTTCCCGTGAGGTTTCATGTGTATATTTATGTGTTATATTTAAAGGGTGCTTTTAACTTCAACTAGTAGTTCAGGGGATTAGTTGTAATTGTATTTTGGTTTAATTATAGCAGTATTAAAAAAAACTGAAATTGATGGTTTAATGAGATTAGACAAATTCCACGGCTCTCTTTGGTTCCATTATACTTAAACTTCTTTATTTCCTGAACATTATTATTGTTAGTGACCATTCTTTCTAAAGCTTTTGTTGACAATAATTGTTTGAGAGGAATAATCTGAAGTTGGACAGTTTGTTAAATATGTTCTCACTAAAATAATTTGTGAAATATTTCTGAGCAGAGGAAATTAAGAATTGCTATAAATATGTAAGGTGATGGGTATATCAATTATCTTGATTATATTACATTTCACAGGACAGTTTTATATATGTATATATGTGTATGTATATGTGTGTGTACATACATATATATATATATAGTGATGTATATCTTAAATAGATAGGACTTTATCTATAAAATAAGAAAGCCCACATCAGAAACAATGAAAAATAAGAAAATTTATGAATCTGGACTGGTTATGAGAGAAGGAAAGTTTTGAGAATACAGCAGTAGTTCTCAACGAGGAGGGACTAGTGTCATCTAATATGTATAGATCAAGGATTCTGCTACACATTCTGCAATCTTGAGACCATACTCTTAAGTGAAATAAATCAGACACACATGTTCAAATGTTGCATGGTTTCTTTGGTGTGAGAAACCAAAAGTGTAAATGAGGACCAAAATGTATAATAGATACTGTGAAAGAGGAAGAAAATGTTCAATAGGAAGGGGAACTAGGGAGGGAGGAGGGGGAAAGGAAGGAGGAGAAAAGGAGAAAAGAGACTAGAAGGAAAAAAATGAAATAGACCTTTTGTAAGTAAGGAGGGGAAGAGGGCTTGAAGGGAGAGGAGATTGGGAAAAAAAGAGTGAAGATTTATTGGGTACTGGCACAAATTCCATATGATGAACGTTATCATTATGTGTATCTAAAATGTACCAATAAAACTAATTTAAAAATAAAAAATAGAATGAAAAAATAAACATTCTGTGATCCACAGAACACCCCCCTACAACAAAGAATTTTTTTGCCCAGGAGTCTCATTACTGTTGAAATCTTGGATTAGAGCAGCAGGGATAATATAAAGATATAGCAGAAAGAGAGGCAGAGAGGCAGGCTGTGGCAGTCAGCAGGGTAGGTTAAAACAAAAGTAATTTTCAAAGTGATGTCAAAAACTGGTTGTGTAACGCAAGTCCGGTTGTGTCTTTTTTATTTCTCTTAGGTGATGGTACAATGCTTCTGGCAGCAAGTAAAGTCTTAGACAGACTTAAACCAGTTATAGGGGTGAACACTGATCCAGAACGGTAAGGAAGAACATGTCTTTTTTGTGTGTTTGGTTTGTGGTGGTTTTTTTTTGTTTGTTTGCACGTTACACGAGTAGGTATTTCTGCTTTGCTTTTGTGGTGTCTATGATAAGTTTTAAAAGCGATTCCTTACCTTCTGTACTGTGTCACACTGCCTGGCTCTGTTGCTTCTGGGGTGTTATTAGTTCATGATGTTGTAATGGAAAGATCACTGTTCCTGGCTACCATGAACAGAAACATCATGTCCCAAAATTTTTTGGATGAAATCTAGGCATATAGAATTAATCGCTAGCTTTTTTTTTCCAGGTAAAAAGATATTTATTAATACTTAGTGATGTAACAGTTTTTAAAATAACTTGAAACATTATTTCTCTAACAGTTTTTCAGTAACAGTGTCTAAAAAATACAATATTTAAGATTAATATGCAAAATCACCTTAGGGAATTACTGCAAGATGCTGCTTTGCCAATATGGCCTAGTATCTGTCTCAGTTCGTTTTCCCTTCATCTTTGCTTGAAACGAAAAACCACCTAGAAAGTAAGTCAGGTGATTGTCTTTATGAGCTATTTGATGTAGACTGTGGCAGAAGATGAAGAGAACAGAATGTCAAGAATTATAAGAATGAAGGCGAGAAATCGAGGCCTCGGAAAAAGACACTAGAAGAAGAGTTTGCCAGGAAACTACAGAAACAAAAAGTGTTCTTCAAAATACCTGGGGAGTTGGAGTACCTTAACCCATCAACCCAGAGTCAGATTTCCAAATTCTGTCCTATTCCTAGCTTGTGTTCCACTGGATCATAACAGTGGAAATATTCTGTTGGGTTTGGCCTTTTAATCACTAGCTTTAATAGGCATGTCTTTTCTGTAGACGTTTTCAAGGACACCTCTAATTGTGTCACTGGCATCAATGGGAGAAAATCAGGGTGTTGGATAAACTGGTCCTCACAGTTTGGGAGTAGGATCTGTGGTAAAATAGACCTGGAGCCCCTCGACTGGGAAGCTGTTGGAGACCTTTGGCGTTGCTGAAGAAAGATGAGTTAATGGAGATTCATCTTCTGCCTTTCCTTACATCCCTCATACACATTCCTTGTTATTCCTGTACAGACTATTCTCATTAATGTCACTGACTTAATGAAAGAATTATCTAAACTATTGAGCTTTTCTTTTTTTTTTTCTTGTTTTCTTTTTTTAGTTTTTTGATGCAAGGTCTCACTATATAGTCCAGGCTGGCCTTGAATTTGAGATTCTCTTGCCTCAGCCTCTTGAATGCTGGGGTTACAGTCATGTGCCACCATGCCCAGCTATGTTTTTTTTTTCCCTTTTTTTTTTTTCTCTTTTTTAACATCACTGATGTTAACTGTTATTCTATTCCAACCTTCCACAGTCATGACCATACTTAGACTTTGTTGTCATTTGGAATTTCTCCATGTCTATAGTCCTACCTAATTTTATTCCTACCGTAGTGTCTTAGTTACTTTTCTCATTGCTGAGACAGAATACCCAACACCCAAAGTAAAGGAGGAAAGGTTTATTGTGGCTCATAGTTTGTAGAGGTTTCAGTGCGTAGTTGGCTGGCTCCAAGGCATGATAGAGGAGAAACAGTTCATGGCAAGCAAAAGCAGCAAAGCAGCAGAGTAGTGAAGAAGCAGCAAGCTACAGGCAGGGACAACAGCAGCCCTGTTTCTGTTCCTCATATTATATCCAGGCTACCTGCCCTGAGGGCGCCCTTAATCCTACCATAGCTAAATAGTTTCAAGATAAGATGCAAATACCACTATACTGTTAGATAACTTTATAGGGTAATCAAATGGTAGCAGATTTGCTGTTATTTTTTAGTTTTGCCATAATGTGGAAACTTAAGTATTATTGTGTATTATGTATTAAAGCTGGGTATAGACTATTTCTATTTGGTCTTTTTGTTCTTTTTGAAAGTACAGACAATTTTGATTTTTATAATGATACTTTTTACATTACTTTTTCTTCTCCACTCCTTTTTTACCCTTTGTACCACCCCAAAATCCCTTTTAAATAAAGGTCTGAAGGTCACTTATGTTTGCCTGTTCGATATACACATTCCTTCCCAGAAGCCTTACAGAAGTTCTGTCGTGGTGAATTCAGGTAGGAATTTCTTACTATTGTTCTTATAAAAGTATATGCCACTTAATAGGTATGTGCCATTAATAATGCTGTTAAAAACAGAGTAAGTCAGGGCTATTATTTAGATTACTCCATAGTTGGAACGATAGCTTTAAAAAGTAATACACTTGCTGAATCACAAATAGATCTGAATTATCTTCTCCAAGTCTAGTTGGAACTATGTAGAGAAACCTTGACAAATGTTACTTGGCCTTAAGTGCAACTAGAGGCGTTTCTTCTTCAGCAGGATAGAGGCCATGTCCCTACTTTCTTAGCCTTGGAATCTGTTCTTGGCAGTTTAAGATAGTTGAAGCTGCTAAGGACTCACATTCTGAGATTTTATATCTGTTTTATACTTTGTGTGTGTGTGTGTGTGTGTGTGTTTATGTGTGTATGTACATGTGTATATGTGTGGTACTGGGTATTGAACTCAGGGCTTCTCACTGAGCTACATCTCTAGCCATTTAAAAAACATTTTTAAAATTTTTTATTGTTTTGATTTTGAAATGAGTTCTTACTAAATTGCCCAGGCTGGGTTCAAACTTGTGGTCCTCCTAACTCAGCCTTGTAGAGTGCTGGGATTATGGGTGTGTACCACTATGCCCAGCTAGGATTTTATATTTTTATACTCATCTTTTATCCAGTAATAAATGAAGGATTAGATATTCAATACAACCGTCTTCGTCTTGCATATTGTTCGTCAAGCAGTGGGGATGGGATTTAAAAAAAATTTTTTCTTTTACTTAATATGTTCAGTGTCAGACTATCATGAAAAGAGGCAGATAGAGGGAGAAGCTGAGATGGGTTAGCCAGTTATATGTGAGAGAGCCAAGTTGGACTACATTTTATAGTTCAAGAAGTTTTTTCTCTGAATATTTGTGAAATAGTATTAAATTTTTAAAAAACATTGTTTTTAATTGATGCATAGTATATATTTGTGGAGTACAGTGATACATTTTAAAACGTGATCAGGTCAAGGTAATTGGTATATTCATCACCTCAGGCATTTTTTTTTATCATTTCTTTGTATTGGGAACATTAAAAATCCTGTTACCTATTTTAAAATACTCAGTTATTATCAGCTATAATTATCCTACTGTGCTATAGAACATATGAAATTATTCCTTCTATTCAACTGCACCCCCAAAATATTCACTTCCCTAGAATCACTTTATTATCAATGATTCTAATTTCTCATGATTTCAGAAGTCTGGTACCTTTGGAAGGTACTAATTTATAACTCCCAAGAGAATACAGTTTTTTATATTACCAAACCAAATCTGGCCCATTGGCTTTTGAAGCAGCGTTACTGGTTTTGAAATCAGTTAAGCATAATTCCTTTTTTTTCTTTTTTCAAAATATTATGTAAATCTTTAGATGTAATAAAGATTTTACATTTGTTCTTAATCTCTTTTATTGTTTTAATAAATGCATCATTGTGGAATTTGGGGAGATTTTATCCAGTCCAACCACTTTAACATGGTGTTTACTTTCAGAACATTTTCTTGTTTGTATGTTTTCTTGCTACACAAAACACAAGGTTACAGTGAGCTCAATACTTTAGACTTAATAGGTTCTTGATTAAAAAAATTTGACTTCGGGTCACTTGAGAAATTTTATACAGACACTTTAGATGTTTCTTTCATGATTAAACAGAGAAATAAATATCCAGATCTCTCACAGAACAGGAACCAAGAATAGTTGTTTCAGGTATAATTCATGGAATGCCTAGTTTTTTAATATGTATTTTTCTTAATTTGGTGGAGTTATTATAATGTCCAATCCTTAATTTAGTGCATTGTGTTTTAATTTAACTTTCTTTTCCTTCACTTTTGTAAGGTGGTTATGGAGGCAGCGTATCAGGTTGTATCTTGAAGGGACTGGCATCAACCCCGTTCCTGTGGACCTTCATGAGCAGCAGCTAAGTTTGAATCAGCACAGCAGAGCCTTCAACATTGAGAGAGTTGGTGATGAAAGTAGGTGGACTGGCAATTAGAATTCGTTTTGGGGGCGGAACTCCTGGTTCTTTTGACCTCTAATTTTTTGAGGTAATAATATTTACCGGTAGTTAACTTATTTTTAGTGCCACTAACAACACTTAAGTACAATGAACTACTTTGTTGTAAAATTTGTTATAATTAGAATCCAAAATAAGAAATATATTTCTAGGAGAACTCTTTTCTAAGGCAGGTTTGAAAACTGGTTGATTAAGGAGGATCATAAAATACCTGACAGGCTAGTCGATGGTTAGGAAAGATTCTTGGCCTTAATCTTTGAAATACCGAAAACAAAACAAAATAAACACAAATAGTAGAGGTAAAATGAGGTAATCTGTGGAAGAATTCGTAATAATTATACATTTCGTATAGTCAGTGCTTGGATATATGTACCATAGTGAGTTATTGAATAGAAACTTTTTATTGCAGAATTTTGTATCTTAGACTTAAGATTTATGTTTGAAATATTTTAAGGGGAATATTAGCAAAAGACAATTTTCAGCTTTTTTTAATATGAAGGTTAAGGTAAATTCTCAGTTTTGACCTTATTTATGGATTATTACTTAGCTATATTTTCCCACTTTTTCTAGTAACTAAGATACTCAGTGCTCCTTGGGTTTAATCCCCAGTACCACCACCACCAAAAAGAAAAAAGTGTGTTCATTGTTTTTTGAAAGTCTTCAGTAACTTTTAGTATTTTAAAATCATAGCTACAAATTTTATTGTGTCTCTCACTTAAACATAATGCTGCTACCTGTAAAAAGATCAGCACTTTTCATCAAGTCATGTAATTTTAGGAAAATGTAGATTGGCATGCAGAGATTCACTACTCAGATACCTGCTTGGATTCACTGGGGTTTAGTTTATAAATCCAGTTAATAATTTATAGATAGAAACAATTATGACCAGCCATGGTGTTGCACACCTGTAATCCCAGTTACTCAGGAGGCTTAAGTAAGGCAAGAGGATCACAAGCTTGAGGCCACTCTGGGGGCAACTTGGTGAGACCCTTTCTCAAAATAAAATTTAAAAGGGACTAAGGATGTAACTTAGTGGTAAAGCACCTACCTAACTTGCTTGAAGCCCAGGACTCAATCTCCAGTACAGAAAAACACGCCCCCCCGCCCCCGCCACCAAAACAAGTACATGTAAATTTAGTGATGGCTCAACATACAGGAGGTTTAAAACTGATTAACGGTAGTTCCAAGAAGAACAAAAAAAGTCTAACTAAAACAGTAATGCAAAAAAATTTCTCAAAGTGTAGGAAAGAATCTGAATTGAAGGACTCACAGTTTTCAGTATAATTAGTGCTAATAGTTCCCACACTAAAGCATGTTAGAATACAATGCTAGGGAAGAAGCAGCTGTAGCTGGCTTCCAGAGTGGAGGAGGCAGTAGTGGTGGTGATTACAGCAGATTACTTTATGTATTAAGGATTTGGAATCAGGATAGCTTTGGATTTCTTAATAGTTATGTTAGATATTATTATTGCAATTATATTACTATTATTGTCATTAACAATTATATGGTATTTACCAGGGCAATGTGAAACTCAAATTTAGAGGACTTTTTTTTTTTTTTTTTTGAGAAAAAATTCAAAGCAATTTCAGGTTATATATCCTATTTTCTATTTATAGTCTCTTCAAGTTGCCAGGAAACATTTCCTAAGAAGCTTCCATTTGGGATTTTTGAGTATAGAAGAGGTTTAGATTATAAATATACTAACATATTTGATTCCTGAATTAACTTTCTAATTAACAAAAGAATAGAAGGGAACAAAAGAATAGAGAGAAGGGAAAAAAAAACTTACTTTTTTTTTTAACGCTTTTATCTTTTAAAAAAAGGGATGATATAACTTTAAACAAATGAAAGCAATTTTTTTTTCCAGCATCAGCAGCACTGAGCTACATCCTTAGCTCTTTTTATTTCTTTACTTTTATTTTTTTATTTTGAGATAGGATCTTACTAAGTTTCCTAGGTTGGCCTCAAACTTGTGATCCTCCTACCTCAGCCTCCCAAGTAACTGGGATTACAGGTGGGCACCATCATCCCTAGCTATAAATGAAATTTTCTATTTTAGTATAACCTATCTTTACCTAGTTTATATTTGTATTCAGGTTAATAAAGAAAAATTTTTTTATTACTAGTATAACTTCAGGACAGTAGGGTTGATTTATTTTCTTTTTAAAAAAGTTTTAGTCGTATAACTAGTAAATTTCTTACTTGCAAGGCTTGTGGTACTAATTTGGAAATGTAAATTGGTTTCATAAATAATACCAAATATATCAGTGACTTAACGTAACTTAAAGTTTCTTTCTAGCACATATCACTATCTAAAGGGCTTTAGGGTAGCTCAGTCTCCTTCCAAATAGTGGCTCTGGCCCTATTCTAAGGCTGCGAGTCTTCTCCTGGATCTTCAGTATTTTGTGGGGAGAATAATACAGAGAGCAGGGAGGATTTTAAGTTCCAGGCTTGTTTCATTACTTTGTCCACATTCCATTGGCCATTACCAGTCACCTGATGCTAGCCCATGTAAGTAGACCCAGAAATAAAGTCTTGCAGTAGGAGGATGTAGGAGAATTATACAGGGTAGTAGTTTCTATGATTAGTTTAACAAGTCTGTATTTAAAAATACAAATTGTAAGTTTGTAATACATTCTCTTAGATACAAAAAATGGTTAATCTCAAGTCCATTTTTTCATGTCTCATTGAAGCTTCTATGGAAGTACTTGGTCAATTCTACCTCCAGAGCTTTCAGGGTAAAACTAGGTGTGACAGGAATCTTATGAATTGGGATGAATATGTTCTATCACTCTTAAACAGTTGTTTCAAGTAAGATTAAGGTTTATTTTGGAGAGACAGAAGCTTCAGTTGTTGACATAAGGTTAAGTGACTTTAATTAAGGTTTATATTATGGATACTTTAAGAAATATTTCATTTATATGTGAACTACATTAAAGAATATGATTTATTAAACTATAAAAGTCTTAATGTTTTATAATTTTTATATAGTTTTTCTAAAATGTAAGGAGCTGTTTTGGATTTCCCCATTACTTCAGGGTCTGAGGCTTCAGGGCCCCAGCTTTTGCCAGTGAGAGCGCTAAACGAGGTCTTCATCGGGGAGAGCCTGTCATCCAGGTACTTTTAAATTGTGGTCTCGAGTGTGGAATCTAACATTGTAGGGCCTTTTGTTTTGTATTTATTTAATTTCTACAACTTGGAAAGGTTTTAAAATAATTAGTACTGGGGGCTGGGGATTTAGCTCAGTGGTTAGAGTGCTTGCCTAGCAAGCATAAGGCCCTGAGTTTGATCCCTGGCACCAAAAACAAAAACAATAAAATAATTAGTACTGTATAAGTAACAAATTAATTTATGAAATAAATTAATTATTTTCAAAACCATCATATGCATTAATACACATTTAGGAAAAAAAAATTCTTTTCTTTTGTTCATTTTGTGACCAAAAATGTTGAAACCCCTCATTAAACTATTATTCAGTTTTTTTTACTGCATCACTTTGCAGGATCTGTAATCTATTATGTAGATGCTTTGTAAATATTTAGGAGTGTGGTGTACTAGACATGTATTTGCCTTTGATACAGAACTTTTATAGACAGTCCTTACAATTTCTCCACCAGAGCCGTGTGTTGTGGTGTGTACCTGTAGTCCCAGCTACTTAGGAGGCTGGGGTAGGAAGATCACTTGATCCCAGAGGTTCAAGGCTAGCCTGGGCAACATAGTAAGACCCTGTCTCAAAAAATAACATAAAAATAAAATTTCTCCGTAATTGCATTAGTATCCTTTAAAGTTGATTTGCTTGCTTTTTATTCAGGATCTAGTTAAGAATCACACATTGCATTTGGCCATTTGACTATTATGGCTCTTTAAAATTAATTAAGAATAATTCCTTAGTTGCATTCCTGTTTTGTCATTTATGATACTAATAGTTATGAGTAGTCTAAGCCATTCACTTCGCTCCTTCTTTTGGATTTGTATGATTTTTTTCACTGCCTTATAAGATTAGGCTTTTTTTTTTTCCCCCTTGAGGCAGGGTCTCACCACATAGTCCAGGCTGGCCTTGAATTCGAAATCCTCTTACTTCAGTTTTTCAGTGCTGGGATTTAAGGTGTGTGCCACCATGCCTGACTCAGATTTAGACAGTTTTGATGGGAATGCTGCACACATGGTGATGTACCCTTTTTAGTGTCACACATCAGAAGGCAAATATATTGACAGTTTGAGACCGTAACAATTATTAGAAAAAATTAAAGTTAATATAGTTCCTTATTAGGACTATGAAAATGTAGTATGTACTTTATTACTGATAAAATCTATTTTGTTCAATGTAAGTATAATTTAGGCTTAAATTGTTGGCTAGATTTTTTTTTTTTTGGAAAGCTTTTTGTCCAACGTACTTGGCAGCTTAAAATAACTAGCCAATCCTAGCCAATTTTAGTAAGTGTTAAAAGTAAAGTTTATTCTTCGAAGAAATGAAATATGTAAAGGAAATTTAAAAATATAAAACTATGTAAAAGTTACTTATTTTAAAATGGTAAGACTTTTGCTATATGTAAATTTTTTGCAACACATCAAGTTTGAAGCACTCTGGAGAGGAATAATAGATACTATTGTGTGACAGAAGAGAGGAACTGTAACTCTGATTAGTGATACAATCTAGTCATTACTGTGTTACCAAAGACATAAGGCCAAGAAGGACAACTTTAAATGAGATTTGAGAAAATCCATTAAGTTAAATGGGTGACAAAAGTAAAATGTTTCTGTGACTTTATGCTTACTCTATGCAAGCCATTTAATGGCTTGTATTAATGGCTTGTATTAAAATGAGAGCTTTTGCTAGCATTGCTTTATACTTTTTACTTACTAAAAAATTAAATAACTTGTAAAAGGAGGAAAACCGGAATTAGATAATACACTTGGCAGATCCCACAGGGTGGTATCTGATGCTACTTCTTTTTGTGTTTTTTTGATGCCTCACCTGATATCTTTACTAAAATAAGGGCAGCATTGGGTTGGCTTCTGATACTATTGAACACATTGTAACTACTGAAGGTTATTAGAATTATTTTTAAAGATTCTGTAATGATTAGGCAGAAAATGAAATTTCTTTGCCCGCTGTATGCCAAGCTTTTTGTATTGCCTACCTTATTTAATGCTTATAGCATTCCTATGAAAAAGTTTAGTTATTAGTGAGAACACTGACACTTGGAAGGTTCAAACAACCTGCTCAAGGTCATATACTTAGCATCAAAACTATTATATAAGCCCATTACTTCTGATTTCATACCCTGTATTGAGGCTTCATTATGTTTCTAAAACTTAAGTGTTTTGCTTGGAAAATATGAAGTGCAGCAATATTATTCCTGCCTCATTTATAATGTTCTTAGATTTAAGAACATTTTAAAAGCCCAGTTTTTTGTTTTTTTTTTTCTTTTCTCCTATTTGTTCTAACCTAGAATGTCTTATTCTTGGGCTGTAGCAGTGGACAATTTAAGAAGAAGTATACCCACTCTAAAGGGACTGTGAGTTTTATTGCTGCCTTAAAAAATAATCTCCCCCAAACAAAATTCTGTGAATTAACTAATCTCAATAAACCTGCATGTGAGAATGACACTAAATTTGCTCATTGTTTTGGACTCGATGTCTCTTGACTATGCTTTTCTTCCTCCCCACTTCTGCTTTTCTTCCACTCTTTTCCATTTACTTCTAATTGTTTTTGTTACTACTTAACATTGGCATAATACTAGCCATTTCTGTGGATTTGGCTAGCTTGTGTAGACATAGTAGGTTCCTAATGTGCATTTTCTATGATGACTTAACAAAGCTTTGAAGTAAGTTAAATGTGAATATTACGCCTGCTGTCTTTTATTTTTATAAGGAATGTTAACTTCAGAGGAAAATTATAAAGAATTGTTTCATTTGTAACCCTCACAAATTAAGATCTTGCAGGAGAAATTGTAAGGATAAGATTATCTGTAGTGTTAGTGTTTGCAAGAATGTCTGATAGTCGTCATTATTTTGAAAAGCTGTATTAAGGGTTTAATTTTTTGTTGATGGAGAATAAATCCAGTGTTGATTAGTGATACCATTATTTTAAGGTAAAATTTACAAAATAGGCTTGTACATAGTTCAGATAGTTTTGAATAGCTAGAAATCATTTCTACATTCTTAGAGTTAAAGAATAGTGCCATTTTTGCTGATGTCAGAAAACTTGCTGAATTATATACCTTGAAATAGTCTAAGAAATGTTAATCTCGTAAGAAATTAGTTCAAGCTGGGTGTGCTGGTATACCCCTGTAACAGTACTGGGGAGGCTGAGGCCAGCTGGAATTACATAGTGAGACTTGGTCTCAAAAAAACAAACCAAAAAAAGAAAAGAAAGAAATTCTAATTTTATTCAAATTTGTCTGCTAATCTAAAGTAATCGAGAATCTTCTTTAGAGCTTATCTCTGCTAGATTACTATGAATTTAGAAAGTATATTAACATACAGTATAACTGAAGAAATAAGTTTAGAAAAAACTGTTGGTGACTCAAAGCAGTAGGTACAGATTTAAATTTAACAAGGTCTAGCCATGAAAATGAAACTCACCTGAAATCAATGCTGTTTTCCTTTTTGAATTCTGAAATGAAGCTCTGTATGTATTAGGTTCCATAAAAGTGGTAGCAGCAATATAAGCCAAAAAATTACAAGTCCCTTTTTGATGTATTGAAGTATTAATACAGAGGAACACATAGATCAGAAAGGCTTGCAGACATCCCCCCAATTTTTTTCTTCTAACTTTTCCACTTAACTTCAGAATTAGAGGCATAATGTGTGTGTCTACTAAGAAAATAAGTCTCAGTCAAGCTGACTTACTTAGATTTCTTCAGTTGTGCAAGAAGATTGTGTCTGATTTATTTACTGTGAGCTGTACGCTCAGCAAACACAATGTTCTCTGTTCACAGGGCGTCCTACTATGAGATCTCAGTGGATGACGGCCCATGGGAAAAACAGAAGAGTTCAGGGCTCAATTTGTGTACTGGGACAGGATCAAAGGCCTGGTAAGTAACTTGGCATGTTGCTTATCAAGGTTTGTGAAATATTTGCAGTACATAATTTATTTGATACTTCATATTGGTGTATCTAATGCCCCCGGTATGCATGAGGTAGCTCAGTGTTATGTAGGTGACCCAGTTTCTGCTCCATTCGTTGACTGAGTACCTTACTAGCCTTATTCCTGCCCTACCCTTAACTCTACCCATCAGCACACTGAAGACACTACAGCAGGCTACTTGGAATGCTCAGCACATGTTTGTTCTCTCTTGGCTTTTGTTTTCTCTCAATGCAACTTCCTGCTTTGGATGTCTGAACACTTTCCACTTTCCATCTACTAGTTAAAAAAATTCATTCTTCAAATGTCATTATCTTTAGAAAATCTTCATTAAGACTCAATTTCATAAGCAATGAATTAATCTCTCTTTGCCTTTCTTGAGCACTTTTCTCACAGTGCTATTATAGGACTGGTCATATTATTATCTAATATGCTAATATCTAGCTAGTTTAAGCAACTTGAGGGCTTGTAACTGCTGACTGGTGTTTTTCTTTATGTAAGAATAGACAAAATAGTATAATGAATCCCCATGTACCCACAAGGCAGTTCAATAATTATCAGCCTGTGCCTGGTTTTTTGGTTTTTTTTTTGTTTTTTTGGTATCTTAAACTTACCTATATTCTTTGCCCTATGTTATTTTGAAGTAATTTTCAGACATCATAAGTAACTTTACATCTTTAAAAACACTTAGTCTTAGCCTAATAAAATGATATTTTAGAAAAAAATAGGTATTTAAAATAAGTTAACATCTCATTTTCCTGAGGCCTAGTAACATTTCTAAAATGACTCTTCCAATGATTATTTGAAAAAATAAATTTAACCATCTAATATGTTATAAAATTATTTTATAACCATCTCATAGATTAAATTAAAAACATTACAATTACCAGCTTTCATTTATCACGGTAGCATCTTTTCTGTGGAACACAGTATGCTACTTGTTGAAAACTGGAATGAGAATTAGAAATTGTTCTCCAGGTTCTTTCCTTATCCATAAAAATGGGCACAATGGTACAATTGAAAAAAAATACTGACCTTGGAGTTAGGAGGGCTGGCTAAACCACTAACTAGTTTTGTAACCCTGTATGAGTTTCCATGAGACACATGGAATAGATACAGTATTACTTTATCTTCTGAACTTCTGAGATTCTTTAAATTTTTATTTTATGCATTATAAATTATCATTTGGCCCCTGCTACTTTGTATTGTGCTATGTACTTTGTATGTATTGATCCTTATAGAAATCCTGAAAGGATATAGTATTGTCCCTTTTTATAAGGGAGAAGCTGAAGCTAGCTGGGCCTGATGACACCAGCTCGTAATCCCAGCTGTCAGTGAGGATGAGGCAGAATTCCAAGTTTGAGCCCAGCCCAGGCAATTTAGCCACTTAGATCCTATCTCAGAAAGAGGGTGGGGCAAGAGAGGTGTCACTCAGTGCAAAAGCCCTGGGGTTAGTCCTCAGTATGGGGTGTGTATGTGTGAGGGGGAGACATTGAAATTTAGCAATGATGGCAGTTTAAGCCAAGTCATACAAGTTGTATCGGAACTTGGATACAGGCACAGGTGTGCTTGAGTGCCATTTCCATTGTCATTGTTACTAGTGCTGTCTCACAAGGGAATTTCAGCTCTTACATGGAGAAAAGGGGGTTCTGAGACATCTGTGAAGATCACACAGTTGAAAGTTGAACCATTGGGTGGTTCTTCTGTTTCCTATTGTTGTAACAATACCACCAAAAGGATATTTGTAACTCAGATTTCAATGTAACTCAGACTTCAGTGTCTCCCCCTCACACACACACACCCCATATGGGGGGGAGTAAACCGAGGGTCTGATTTGTAACTCAGATTTATTTCTCACAGTTAGCTGGGAAGTCTGTTATCATGATGCCAGTATCTGGTGAGGGCTTTCTTGCTGCATTGTCCCATTGTAGAAGGTGAGAGGGGACCGAACTCATCCTTCTGTCAGGAACCCACGCCATGTTAATGACATTAACGTACTCATGGAGGCAGAGCCCTGTGACCTGATCACCTCATAGTTTCCCTCTCTCAACACTGTTACATTGGGGATTTTATGACATATGAACTTTAGGGAACATATTCAAATTATAGCAGTTTTACTGAACTCAAAGACTATCAAGATAAACTCGCTAATTTTAGTGAAATAGTGCTTTTGCTAAATGTACTTCAGCCTTGACTTTTGCCTTTGGAGTGTGCGTGCATTTGTGTGTGTGTGTGTGTGTGTGTGTGATTTTGATAGTTTTAGTTGTCAAGTTTTCAGTAACGAGAAGAGCACAAAGACTAACAATCATTGTTCATCCTACCCACCATACTGGGGATCAAACCCAGGGTCTTTGCACTGAGCTACCTGTAACCACTGTTATATGTTATATTTGAATAAGGTTGCATTAGAATTTCAGCATTCTCTGTGTTGCTTATTAACGTGTCTCATTAATGCGTATACTCTAGGGTAGCAGTCTAGATCCTATCCATGAGTGCTTTGCCCTGAGCAACTTACTTGTCTTTAACACTCTGCCCTCTTCCTTCCCATTTCTGATGAGGTTTTGCTGAGATAGAGCTTTTGTTCTTTTCTCTTTGGAAAATGCAAAGAGAGAAGAGAACCTGAGGAGCAAGAGGGACTGGGGGAAATCTATACATTTCTACATATAATTTTATTTTATCACATACCACTTCTGAGTACTTCTTTGGTTCCAGGTAATTACATTATTCAAATTATCACAGATTCTCTGGAGGCAGGTGATTTTATTTTCATTAGCAGAATGTAAAGTCTCCTAAATTCACTGACTTGTGGAAAGTCATGTGGCTAATAAATGGCAAAGTCAGGATTTAAATCAGACTTTGAACTGTAGAGCTCTGAGGAGTCACTGGAAAGAAAGAATAGTCTATTTCTTTTTCTCTTTTTTGATAAAGGTTTTTTTTGGAGGGTTGTTTATGTGAACATACCAGTTTCTGCTTTGAATATAGAAGTGTGGAAATTTGTAATTTAAGGTAAGGTAGTTGTTGTGACAGATAAATGCCTAGTCTCAGTGGCTCAACATAATAGAAGTTTATTTCCTATTCTCATAAAGTACAGAGTGAGTAACTGGGTAATTGGTAGGTGGCTCTCCTTCAAGTGACTATTCAGGGAGCCAGGCTCTTTCCATCCTTGGCTCTGCCATCTTTTAAACGTGGCTTCTGAGGTCACTATGTTCATTTTTGTCAAGTCACAGAAGAAGAAAGACCATGGAGGGTGCCGGGAGGCTGGTGAGCCAGGCTTAGAAGTGCTGTCCATCATGTCCACTCTGATTCCTTTAGCTAGAACTCAGTCACATGGTCATGTATATGGCTAGAAAATAAAGCCTAACTATGTGTCTGGAAAAAAGAAAACGGTTTGGGGAATTCCATCCTTGTTTTTCCAAAAATTTTTTCAGATAGGGTTCAGATATAGGGATTGTATTTAATAGCAAATGTCTGAATTGTCCCTTATCTCAGTCTTCTGGCCATTGTGACACATGGTTTACTCCGTACACTAGGAGAAGTACTGCAGAATGGAATCACCATATTTCAGTTTCTTCTTAAGCCTGCTCTCTGTCCTCCTCCTGCGTATATTCTGCCCTGTCAGACTGAAGATTGGGGTGGTGGTTAGTTTGTCTTGTTTTGTTTTTGTTTTGTGATACTAGGCATTGAACCAGGTGCCTAGTACTAGGCAAATGCTCTACCACTGAGCTACACTCCCATTATTTTTTTATTTTAAAAATATCAAGACGTTTCTCACTAAGTTGCCCAGGTTGGCCTCCAATTTGCAGTCCTCCTGCCGGTGCATCCACCCCTGCCGAAGATTATAAACATGTGCCACTATGCCTGGCTGAGAGGGCATTTTTATGAGATGGAATTTTAGTGTGTCTTTGATGTAGAACATAACCTATTGCTACTAAAGGTAGACTGAATTGGCTGAGGTCCTGTTACAACCATAGGAAAGTAATGTTAATATAACTCTGGTTTAGATAATTTATCCCCCTAATAATTCATAGTTTTAGAACACTAGAGCAAGTTCTTATGAGACTTCTGTGTTTACTATAAAGCGATATTAGTCACTAAATCTTTTGTAGTTTACTTTGGTTCATTAGAACTCTAATAATCATAATTTGTTTTTATGACTTTTAGATTTTAAAATAAGGAAAATTCCTAAGCATTCAATAATGTGGGTGTTAAGGAGCATTAGAATATGACTTATATATCTCCCTTGCTTTTAACATTTTTTTTGTTGCATTGAGTCCTTGTCCTGAGCCAGGTAGTATCTTAAGTGCCTTATGCTTTGTAGTTTGTAACAGTAATACTAATGAGATACATATTTACTGAATAAGAAAGTCAGGAAACTTACAGTGTTTAGCTCATGCCACTGGTAAGCTGAGCAATCGTACAGATGTAGGAATGAGTTTGATATGGTTAGATTGTGAAATTGGAAGGTAGATGATGGTGAAAAATGGAGTAGGCAAGGGCCAGATCTTAGATATTTTTTAAGCAAAAGAGGTTGATAATTGAATGATTGTAAGTTTTTAATGTAATAATTTGTATCTACATCTTGTCTTAAAATAACCAGTGTTTTCACATTTGTCTAAAGGTGAAAGTTTAAGATGGGAGAGTATAGGGAGTTAACGCTTACTGTTTCACTGCACAGTGAAAAGCTAACATCTTTCATTTTTTTAATCTTTAGTACTAATACACACACACACACACACACACACACACACACACTATAATGCCTTTTTAAAAATAACAGTTTGGTTATCCTTCCACATCATAATGTATAGCTATATTCCTTTAAATATCATAGTAAGTATAATTTATTTAACCAGCTTCCTCTGGCTATATGCAATTACAGTGCTTCAGTAAATATTTTTGTATGTATTTTTGTATATTATGTGTGGGAATGTATTTTAAGATAAATTGCTAGAATGTGGAATATATTCATTTTAAATTTTGATAGTGTGTAATTGCTTTCCAACTGCAACTTCTATACTCCTACCAATATGAGAGTATTTATTGCCCCACACCCATTTCAATACATTACTTGTCAGTTTTTAGCTGTATTCATTTATAACTTGTCTTAGTAATTTCTAGAATTCTTTACATATTAAGTAAATTTTTTATTTTTAGCATATTTTTAGAATTACAACATGAAATAATTATGTGGTTTCTGTTTCTAGGTCTTTCAACATTAACAGGGTTGCAACTCAGGCTGTGGAAGATGTTTTAAATATTGGTGAGTACCAGAACAACTATTATATAGTATAATATGATTATGTTATATAATGTATATATGTTATCATATTATCTATTATACAAAATATTTCATGAAGATATATCCCCATTTCCTCTTTCAACAGCAAAACGACAGGGAAATTTGAATCTTCCATTGAACAGAGAATTGGTAGAGAAAGGTCAGTAACAAATGATATTAATCACTAACAGTTTAATTTGGTTCTTCTGTTATGCCAAAACATTATATGTAACCATAAACATGTCCTAGGGGATAGGAAAATATAGAAAAATCTGTATCTTGCAAATAGAAAATGCCTATCTAAATTCCGTGTGCCACTGCAGCAGTTCACTCTCTTCTCCATGGATTCGCTTTTCATGGTTCTAGCTCCCTAAAATAGATTCTATTCTTCTTCTTTCAATATGAGACCAAAAAGATTATTTTAATTATGGCATTAGCACTAAATCCGTATCTAAGAAAGCAAAATTAGGCACATACACTATAATAATCAACTCTTAATTGTAGAGTTTAATTTAGAACATAGCCTTAAAGAAACGGGGAGAGTCTTTTTTTAAGATTTTTAAAAAAATTTTATGAAAAAAATAAAACAAAATTTCATAACAAAATAAGAGAATAGCAATAATCAATACACCGTGTACCATTACTTCAAAGTAGTTACTCAGAGTACAAGACAGACAAAAAAGATTCTCTTAAAAGAAGAAACAAATAATAGCACAAAACTTTTTTTTCAGTGGACTAAGAGAAACTGGTAGTAAAGGTTTAAGGTGAAAAATAAAAAAAGGTTTAAGGTGAAGTATATGCTAATTACCTTGACTTGATTACTATCCAATGTATATGTGAATCAAAATACCACATTGTCCTTTATAAATATGTGCAACTATGTGGCAATCAAAACATGCAAACCTAAAAATTACATATACACATGTACCTACACACACACACACACACACACACACACACAAAAAAAAAAAAACCCTGAGGTTTATGTCAGGTTATAAATTAAGGGTAGATACAAAATATACTGATTGGTTTTTGTTTTAATAAACATGTTTTTACTGAAAGAATATTGTTAACTATCTTCAGAAGCAATAGTAAATACTAATGGTGGTACAATCAGTGTTATTGACATTTCTAGAACTATCCCTTTGAAGTTTCTTTCGGATCTGGAATATTTTTGGTGATGTGTTCCCAAGAAGCAAATTTTTATTTTTTTGGATAAATTAGATTTTGTTTTTAAAGAGCCAAATAGAGTTTTTCAACTTTATGATGCTGCATGATTGCATTCAGTAGAATAACTATACTTTGAATTTTGTGTTTTTGTTTCCTGAGCTGATAATAAGCGTTACTGTACTCTGTAGTGATCCTGTGTGGTGGGAGTAAACGATGCATACTCTTTAAATGTTCAGCGTTCCAATGATGTTTGGTAGGTTAGGTGTATTAAGTGCATTTTCAACTTACAACATTTTCAGGTTTTGATGAATTTGTAGAAATGAAACCTCATTGTAAGTTGAGGAGCACCAGTAATTCAAATGATGCTTTTGTGAGTAAGGTAGATGATCTGACAGTCTTGTAATTTTTTTCTTAATATGGTGATCAACTGAACTTTCTTTCAAGCCTGATTTCTTCTTACAGTTAGTTTCTTTCTTCCTCTCTCTCTCTCTTCTTCCCTCCCTCCTTTCTGTCAAGGCAGTAGATTTCTATGTTGCCTAGGTCGACCTCACACTCCCAGGCTCAAGTGATTCTCCTGCCTCAGAATCCAGCGTAGCTGAGACTGCAGGGGCACATCACCGTGCCTGCCTTGTACAGATGTATTTTGCATTCCAACTCTCATGTACCTCTTTATTTGGGAGAAGGCAGGCCCCAAAGATTTCTAAAAGTATCTTGAGTAATGACAGTTTCATTGGAAAGAACTTAGCAGAGGAATATGCAACCTAAGTTCTACTTTTGATACTTTGAGTGTGTCTACGTGTTTCTTCTATTTTTAATTGCTATCCTTGTATTTAGCATTTTTTCCCCCCAATTATACTGTAATTATTTTTGCTGTATTGTGGGTGATGTATGCTTTTGTGGACTATTTGTGGAAGTTAGCACTCATTTATACGGGGTATGTGTTGAGTTCTAAGCAAATTCCTCTTAGACTTTTAAGTTGGGAATAGCATCTGTTTTTTTGTTTTGCACTTCTCAAAAGTGACCATCCTTCATTGAATATGTTAATTTTTTTATTTATAGTAACAAATGAATATAATGAATCATTGCTGTATAGTCCAGAAGAACCAAAAATACTGTTCAGTATCCGAGAACCAATCGCAAACAGAGTTTTCTCCAGCAGCCGCCAGCGTTGTTTCTCCTCCAAGTAAGCATCCTGGGTCTGACTTTGAGTTTTTATCCCTTTCATTCATGATACAGCAGTTTTAAGAGTACGGCATTTTGTTGGATTATTTGTTTAAACTTAATGTGGCAGGAAAAGTGGTACCTATGAAACTAATGAAGAATCATGTTAACCTGGCTAATACACTTCCAAATGGTGATTTCAGAGAACTAAAATTTTAATGAAAAGAGGCGTAGTTATTTAATTGGATGATTTGGATTTGTTGGTTTTTTTAATGTGTCAGGATGCAGTAAAGTCAAATTGATCATTTTAAAAGAAAGCAAATCTTTTTAGTAAGCCGTAGAATAAAAGTAGGACAAATATTTATATAAAACTTAAATTAGAGTAGGATTCATTTCTTTCAGCTTTTCCCTCAGTATAAACTCCCCATCTTTGAATTTGCTGCTTTTGAGGGGGAAAGAAAATACAACCAAATGAATATAATTATTTTATAAAATTTTGCCCAGTTTTTCAAACTGACAAGAAAACTTAGTTATGAGAAAATGTCACCTCACAGCAGGCAAATACCAGTTTAACTACAAAATGCCACCTATAGTGTGAATATTTGTTTTTTATAAATATATTCTGATTTTTTTTTTCCAGGTGAGATGTAAAAAGGAAACCTGTCTTGAAATTCACTTACTCGTTTGAGAGTTAGTTTTGATTAATTGAATCAAATCTATACTTAGTTGGGGTGTGGCTACAAAGATTCCTTCAAAGATACATACTCCTTAGGTTCGAATTTTTGGTAATAGAATAGTTTTGTACTATGGCACCTGGAAAAGGTTTCTTAAACATGTCATGAAAAGTACTTGAACAACAAACGATTAATCAATGGAATTACACTAGAATTAAGAACTTATAGTAATAAAGTTGCCCATCAATATGTAAGACCTATATGCAACAGGGGGCTCATGGCCAAATATATAGTGCAGGTTGAGCATCCCTCATCTGAAAATCTGAAATTGTAATTTTCCAGTATCCAAAACTTTGTGAGAAGAGCCATGTTGCCATAAGTAGAAAATTCCACACCTGCCATCATATGATGGGGTCATAGTCAAAACGTAGGTACACTAGAAATATTATATAAAATTATATTTAGGTTGCATATAAAGTATATATGAATCATAAGTGAATTTTATGTTTAGACTAGTTTGTCCATTTCCCAAGATATCTCATCTGTATGTAAGTATTCCAAAATCTGAAAAAAATCTGAAATCCCACACATTTCTGGTGCCAAGCATTTCAGAAAAGGGATACTCAACCTGTAAATAAAAATTCCTGCAAATCATTAACCCTAGAAGAATAGCCAAGTCACAGGAATTTCACAAAAGAGGATGTCCAGTAAGCATATGAAAAAGGTGCTTGAGCTTATATTCAAATGGGAAATGAAAACTAAAAGTATGTAATAAGATACCACATACACATACTAGAATAGCCGAAATACCATTTATGTAAAGTTCAAAAACAGACAAAGCTGTTGCGACTAAAGTGATAAAAATTAGGATAGTGAGTATGCTTGGGAAAGGGAGGGAGCAGTAGTAGTAGCAGGGGACTCCCCTGATTCCTGATTTAGATAATGATGGAAGTGTGTCTATTAATAATTGGTGCACATTAATAATTTGTGCCTCTTCTATGTGTTGTTCTTATGTAAAAATTTTTACATGAGAAAACACTTGCTAAATATTTAAAATACTTCTAATAACTGAACAGTCATATAACTTTGAGTTTTATCACTTCTGCACTTGTTCACTGAAATATTTGAGTGAATGGTTCTGTCCTGAACATGTACAAATGAGACTATGACAGTCTCCCTATATTGTTCACAGTTGTGAATTTTCTCACATTACTTGGTTTTGAAACCAAGTAATGGCCAAGTGATTTGCCAGTTCAGATAAAGATTCAGTTATATGGTCAGAATTAAGAAAACTGTTGATATTTAACGCGATATCCTTCTGCCCAGGGTTTGTGTTCGTTCTCGTTGTTGGGACGCCTGTATGGTTGTGGATGGAGGAACTTCTTTTGAGTTTAATGATGGGGCAATTGCTTCGATGATGATTGATAAAGAAGATGAGCTTCGAACTGTGCTTCTAGAATAGTGAAGGATTTCTTCAGATGACAAGTTTTGATTACTGGAAAAGTATTTTTACTGCAGAAGCAGACTACCAGTCATAAGACTTTTTTTGGGGGGTGGTTACTGTTGAGCCTGGTTGCCCTGGGCTCAAAGGTGACAAATGAGATTTACATTATTCTTCTGTTGGAGTCTGATACAGAAAAGATGTTGACTGTGTGAAAAAGTAGATGGACTAAATGGATTAGAATTCATACCTGTGAATTTTTTTTTTTTTATTATTTACAGTTGGTAACCAAGAATGTTGATATCTTTTTAAACTTAGAAGCAGGTTTAAATAAAGGATTAAATGTTTAGGATTTGAAATTTTAACTGTACAGGTGGTTCTTTTCCTCCCTTTCTTCCTTTGTGCAATTGGTCACATCATGTTAAGTGCTTATTTTTCATAGTACCTAAAGTAAAGGTTTTTAAAAATTTTGATGACAATTTTGATAAATCCTGACATTGACCTAATTGAAGTAGGTAAATGTGGTTTTTCTATGTGCTAAGAATTTTCTAATTCCAAAACACAATGATGTGTTCTTTATTATTTAAAATTTTCAGTAATTTTTGCAATTATTTATAGATGAATATTTTCATTTTTTCATTCTCAATTTCATCAGTTAAAATACACATGTTGGGACAAAATCATGATGCTATTACAGATACACTAAAGTAACTATTTTAGATCAGACAATCTTTTTGTAAAGATGACTGAATCCAGTAGGTTTCTTCTGTCTTTAAAGGTCTGTAACATGGATTCAGGGAGTTAAATGATGAATTGATGATACATGGTCTCTTAGGAGTTTGGCAAAATCTTTTAAAAATATTTTCATCGAGTGTTGGGAGTACTGTCATAAAGAGAATGGATTCTTTAGTATATAAAACATAGTAATTTTGGAATTGCTTTATTCAGTATTGTGCTGGATTTCACTTATCTCATACTCCAGACTTTACATAATAGCTTTGTGGGGTAAAATGTGATGGCTTTTCTTTTTTCCCCATTTTGAGAATTTCTTTATTCTTGGAGTAAATTTTTATTTAATTCTTGGATCTACTTATAATAAGTAATCCTGTAATTTTCACAAAAAGCTCCTATTGCTGAATAATGAAATGGCATTCTCATGCCATTTATTCAAAGTTGTTTTTTTCACTTGCTGGTGAAATTTTTGTTGTCATTGACAAGTATTTATGAAATGCCCACTCTGCCATGTATTACTGTTAGGTGCTGGGTTCATGGTGATGAATGAAGCCTACTATCATTAGAATTTGAGACTAGTGAGCTCAGAAGTTAAATTTTGTGGGAGCTAGGACTTACAGTCAAACTGAGTGCGCGTTTGCCAGTGTTAACATGTTGCTCTTATCAAAAAATTTTAAAAATAAATGTTAAGGTAAAAAGGTAATCCTGGTTTTGATGTTAATCCCTAAGAATCAGTTTTTCTCTACTTAATTAGGAGTAATATGAATAAACACTCAAAGCAAATAATTTACATGATGCATCAGATGGCAATTAAATAAAAAGTAGTGTTTTCCCAGAGGTGGATATAAGTTTCAGTTGGATCTAAAATGAAATATGTAAGATACCATTTTATAAAGAAGTTAAAATTCCACAATAAAGAATCTCCCTTAGCAGGTTTAAAAATATCTTTCTGAAAAAAATGCCAACTTGATAATATCTCAAGGAATATTGATTGTCTGATTGCCCATGTGCTACCATAGAGCTGTTAATATGTAACATATTAATAGGTAAACTGCTGTATGAAATTGCTCATAAGCCATACTTTAAAAGCTCTTAATATGCGCCATTTGCGATATAACTTCTGCTCCAAGGTGGGGATTTATTTGTAAGAGATGAGAAACAAAGGATGTTAGAATAGCCAAAATGTTTTTAATGAATGAGTTAACCTTTTAATGGCAACTATATGTGAATAAAATTAAACTATTGTGCCTCTTCTTTACTCCATTTCTTATTTCCTTAGTTCTCATGGGGTCCTTATTTGGAAACCAAGTTTTCTTGAAATACCATTTTAAGAAAAGACTTTTTACTCACTGCTGTGTATTATTCTGTGCCCTTCAGACTTCCTTCACTGTGATATTTGGGAGAATGATGATCAGTTATTTAATCAGTGGGTGAAGCAGATTTAGAGGGCATTCTCACCGGGAAGGGAAAATGTAGACTCTTCAGGTAATTGTCACATAATATTTTTGATATTCCATTCAAGTATTGAGGGCCCCAGTATACTGAATCTTATTACAAGATTTAGTAAATGTATAGCTTTCATATACAAGAAATTTATAGGTTTCACTTTTCAATGAGCAGAACAATAGAGCCAGTTAATACAAATATTTTATTGTAAAATATTTACTTGAGTTAAAAAAGTGTCAAATATAGTTTTAAGGATACGTTACCTATTGCTCAGCTGTGAAAATATCATTGTAAATTTAGATCTTAAACCACTAAAAGTTCATTCCATTGTGCCATTGTGTGTATCCTGATACTTAAGGTAGCATCTACACCAAGACAGTTGTGCAAAAAAGATCCCAGAGGTCATGTAACAATCAGATAACATAACAGTAATACGATGAAACACATAGGTAGTGGTGGGGGATAAGGGTAGATGTACTATTGAACCAAAGAACAGTTATTTTTTCAAATGGAGTTTATTTTTTACTTCAAGCATACTTGAGTTGGCAGCATAAGTCAGAACACGAAGGAAGGTATAAAAAGTTAAGTCTTAAGCATTTTTAAGAAAATCACTAAAGGAGGAGCTAAAGATAAAAAATTAAGTATTACCTTGAATACCTTAAATACTGGTTTTAATGCTCAAAACTAATTTAGATGTTTGGGTACTCATTTTGAGAAATATAAAAATATCAGCATTTTAATATTTAGATTCACTAAAACATTAAACCACAGCAAAACAAAACAAGATGTTTAGTAAAGCCTTGTAGGACTTTGACCTATATCTTGGAGTTAGCCTCTTGGTGAAGAGACCTTTTTGATTTCTTGGGTATGTGGCTAGGTAGGGAAGGGGAAAAAGTGTTAAGTACTTTTCTGAGATTAGCATTCACTGTGACATAGAGTTTCCTTCTGTTTGCCGGGTCCCTAGACCATTTGCCTTCCCTCATAATATTCTGAACCTTCCCCTCTCCTGTTGTTCAAACACAGTATCTTCTACATGGTAGATCTCTATAAATGTTGAACTATAATTGACTTCACTAGGACTGAAGGGACATAAGCACCCTATCCAGAAATAATTTCTGCCTTCGGCCAGAGTATCCTTCATAACTCCAGAACTTATAAGTAAGGTAGAGGAGGATAAGGAGTCAAGGGGCCATAAATGGTATTAGTTAAAATTAAAAAGACTGATGTTGTATATATACCTTTTAATTTTTTTGTTTTTTTGAGACAGGATCTGACCAATTTAGGCTGGCGTCTTATAGCAAATATTCCTGCCTTAGCTTCCTAAGTGCTGGGATTACAGGCATGCACTACCATGCCCAGCTTGATACTGTATATCTTTTATTATGTCCTCATGTTACCAAGTATGTCCTGGGGGACAAAAATCCCCCTTGTCTAGAGCTTTCTGCAGCTAGATCTAACTACCAGTTCATGGAAATGGGGGACAGATTAACCTGTTCATTATCATTCCAGGGATAACAGCAAAATTCAGACTGTACATGATAGGTCAAATGGCCTGGTTTCTTTAATGAATACACTGCAAGGAAAAAAAGAGGAGATGAAGAGATTTAACTTTTAAGGATATCATTGAAATGCAACGTGTGGACCATGTTAAGAGCCTGATCAAAACAGACCAATGTATGTTTGTGTGGAGATGACAACTAAGGAAATCTTCAACACTATCCTGATAGTCTAAGACTCAGACTTAATTCAGGAGAATACTTATCTTTTACAGGAACATCGTCAAATACGTAGAAATTACAGGCCTTGGTGTTGTTTCAAAATGATCTCTGTGTGGTTGGCAGAGGGTGAAGAATGGTTGAGATCATAGATAGTGAGATTGGCCAGGAGTTAATGATTGTTAAAAATGGATAATGGAGTTCATCATATTCTTTACTTACTGCATATATTTGATATTTTCATCATTCAAAACAAAAAAGACACGGCAGAGATAATGTAAAAGAATGATCAGCAAAACTGGATGATATTCAAGAATCACTATGGCACCATTTGAATAGATGGCTGAAGCCAGAAGGAACTGAATGCCTGGAAGGCCTCTGGGCATAAGAAAACTAATCAAATAGTTTTCAAATGACAGTAACATATGTAGTATAAGCCAAATTGAGTCTGCATTTAAGGTTTTTATTAGCTGGCTTTTATTAATAGTACTTGATTATCACATTAATCATTCAAATGCAAATGTTTTATAAATGCCATTACATTTGGAAAAACTTTTAAAGAAAATAAACCAATATTTAGCACCTTTTAAAAATGTGTTATAAACTGCCATTTTAATTTGACAGCAAGCATATGAAGTAGATAAGATGTCGTTTAGGGCTGTGTTTTGTAGGGTATTACTTAGAGGCTACTGAGCCAAATGGCAGCCCCAGTGACTGCTTTCTAATTTTAATGATGTACTTAAGAAAAAAAAGAAAGGAAAAGAGGGATACAACTTAGCTCAAGTACTCATTTTTACAAAAATGTGTTTTATTTTAAAACAAGTCTATAAAAGTAGAAATCACATACAAAAATACAGATTACTCTGACATGTTGGAAAAAATAGCTTATTGTTGAACTGAGTTTGGAAGTGCAGGTACTGTCTGTATGAAGGCAGCTGGAGGGCAGAGTCCAGCCGGACCTATGACCAGCCCTTGTCACTAATTTGTAAACAGTCATTTCAAGTAGTATTTAGCACTCTGTAACTAAGAAATTGGAGTATAATCATTTCCTGTGTAACACTAAATGTTCTGCCTCGGGCCTGAGCAAATAAAGGCACTTTATACTAGTACCATATTTCTAACCTTTGAAAATTCTAATTAAAAAGTAGTTAACCAATTCCCAGTCCAATTATCTAAATACAGGATGACCAAAAATTACATATTTTTCATTACTTTTTATAATAGAAAATATTTTATCAGATTTATTCAGTACAAGAACAGGGACAGTTTTATCAAATTTATTCAATGCAAGAATTGACTGGTTGAAATAACAGCTGTCTGAGCAATGCTCGGGATGGTCTGTAAACAAACCCACTGCCCGAGTGATGCCTGGGGTGAAATGTTAAGTGGTTAATAGAAAAGATGATGGGTTTTTTTGTTGTTGTTGATGCATGAAAAGAGGTCATCAACTTAAAACTAGGTTTATTTATTTTTTGGTAATTTTTTAAAGAATCTGATCTTTTTGCTTCCACATAGCAGATTTTTAAAGAAAATCACTCATGCCATCCAAAGGACGTAGCTGTGAGGAGTGGCCAGCTGCACTGCAGGGACACCTGCTAAGTGTGCATTTCTGATTTAAAGGAACAAGCTGTTCTTAGGTTTGGTAACCTTATTTTGAGACAATTTAAAATACTTGATTCCAGAGTAATATAAAAATAACCTCAGCGCTAAAGGAAAACAGGCAGTATTAGCTCAGAATTCTTCCATCCAACTTTTCAATAGAGACTGATTAGGATAATACCCCTTTCTAAAAGCAAGCCATTTTAAAAAGCTAAACCCATAATAATATAGTTTGATTATGAAGTTAGAAAACCACAATAATATTTCTTCACCTAATTTAAAATTCTGGGAGCACAGTACATTAATGAATACTAAAGGAGTCTTCAGATTAACCTGGCATAGAAAATTGCCTCCTGAGCCTTCAAATCCTATACCGACTTTACATCTCTGATCATCTTTAAATTTGTTTCTTTTTATTGAGGGGTTACAGTGAATTATATGTGGCTTTCTGATAAACTAATTTTTAGTGTAAAGATAAAAGTGAAATGCATTAAGCCCCAGAAAAGATTACCTCAGACACTATTCTGTGACCCTTTCTGTCAGAGCTCACATTACATATACAGCTTAATGTTCTTCCAAGCCATGTCTCATAAAGCAGTACGAAAAATTAGATGCATAAAAGTTACCACATGGGCTGTGAAAAATGTTAGCCTGTGGTAACTTTTTAAACTTGATTCAAAATAGACTTAATCAAAAGGGCACTTGAAAGAGGTGGCTCAAATTCTGATCTTTAAAAAGTCATCTTGAAATTATAGGGCCACTCTCCTAAAATTTCCAAAGGATCTTAAGGGCACATCATTGACAGAAGCTTTTAAAGTCATTTTTTTAAAAAAACAATACTTTATAATTTTCTCCTTCAAAAAGTTCCCTAAAATACTTGCAGGATGAAGGCTAAAGGAAAATCAGTAATAATACTAGCCAAGTGTCCAGCATTTGGGCTTCCTGCCTGTGTCCCCTACTCCAGCAGGAATAGAAGATAACCATCCTGCAGTAAGTACCTCATAGACAACTGGACTTTTGCAGTGTTAGGCGGCATTTGATGCCCCATATCTCCTGGTTCTTTTTGTTGCCAACAGTTGGCCTGGCAATGGTGGTGAAATAGGAGCAATTAATCTGCAGATGAGGAAGGGCTTCCCTTAATAGTTGAAGGGTACCATCTGGCACGATTCCAAAGACTTGTAGTGTTTTTAGTGTGGGAATTTCTCCAAGTTCACTGGAAAGGAAGAAAGAGACTTTGAGAGGAGAGGTATCTCTGAAAACTGTTTGATCAGAGTTATATAACCTAATTTTTACAATTTGTATCATATTCTACAAAATGCAACCTAAAAACATAATCTGTAAGAAATTATTTGAAGGAATAGCAGAAGTGAATCAAACTGGGAAGCACAGGCCGTATAGCTAGACCCACATGGCCTAAGGAAACACATGTGCACTGTGTTGAATGAGGTTCCTAAAAAGCCTTAGATGCTCTCTGAGGTTTAAAATGAAATCCAACTCTATGTTTCCTTTCTCCATTCCTGGTTTACCAGTGATCTGAAAAGGATTACCGTACTAGCAAGCTAGTGATGGTGAAAGTGAAAGTTTTACTGTGGTGTCAACTGGGACCACCACAAATTACATGAAATTTAAGGAGTGGACGTGACCTTTGTTTGAAGGCGGCGTCATCTCTAAAAAGGAACTATAGCAGCAGGGTCGATGACTTCTTAGTCATGGTTCACAACTCCATTATGTGTCATGAACCATACCAGCGAGCTCCTTAAGATACTTCAGGTAATTTTGTAGTTAGGTGCAGATGGAGAAAAGGGGTACCAAATTATACATGTATAGGAGGCAGTAGCCCTCTACCTCTAACATATTACCATTTTTCCAAGTCATACAAGCCAGTCCCTTCCTTAGGTATTTCATATTAGGTGAAATACAGCTGGGTCAACAGTGAGGTTCTGGTTCACAAAAAAAGAGGTTTTATTTACCCAAATTAAATAGTTTTTGGTTTCGATAATGATTTTTCTTAACACAGATCTATGTGCCTAGAAATTCATTTGTCTCTGATCTGTATTTGCTCCACGTTGGGAAAAATACAAAGTCTCAGGAAAAAGAACATTTATTTTGGAATTTCAAAAACGTCCCACTGCAAAATAATGAACACATCAGTGATCTAGAGTTAGAAGAATCCTTAAAACCTTAAGACCTATCAAGCTTAACCTGCTCTTCTAGTTTTCCCACTACCCTTCTATATGTATCTGTTCTACATTCTACAAAATACCTTGAGCACTAAAGATGTTTAATGTGTCAGTGGTAAAAAAAGATGAAGGGAAATTTAGAAAATAAAAGCATTGCTTAAGTAAAATAAATATGCTTGTCTAAAAGGGACAAGACAATTTGTCGATCCTAGCATATCAAAAGAAAATCAAGTAGAACAATTTGCTGTTCTCAAACTAACTTCTGGACTGCAAAATCATAAATATAAAAAGCAAAGTCACAATCCATAGATGTTTCCACTTATCACCACTGATGATGACAGCAATCCCGCTCCAACCTCAAATCCTTCTTATGTGAAATTTGAGCACACGAGTCTTTGTAATAACTGAGAATTCTGGTTCTGGGATATCCAAAGCAGACACATTGTTGAGTCATTCTGCGGTGGATAATATTTAAAAGAAGAAACTGTAGGTGGCAGTAAGAAGAGGAGGAGGGACGGCAGATGACAGAGGAGGAAATGTTCCTGCAGCAGCATTGGCAAAGAGCTTTGGGAAGCAAGGAAGTCACACCACACTCTGAGAGTCATGTGTGAGTGAGAAAGGAGCTACGAGAGATGGGCTGACCAGTCAAGAAAGAGAAGGTCTTTAACATTTTAAGAAGGAAACCAAAAAACCGCTTCCTGGTATGTGTACTGCCTACAACATAGAAAAATTTGTAAGAACCTCTTGACATGACAGTGGAAGAGAAGGGTTAGGGTTGGGGTTTGTTTACATTCATCATTCCCCTCAGGTGGGAGGCCGAAACTACATCACTGACATCACTGACATTCAGATAGGTCAATGAGCATGGCGACTTCATTCAGGTCATACCAGCATTACGAAAAAGGGCACCTGACTAAGTGCAGAATGCTGACCTCTTGTGGTTTTCAATGAAATTGCTATAGATTTACATCTGGCAGTAGGAAAACTATTATGGCCCTTTGGGGTGAAATAAAGGAAACCGTTTTAAAAGTAAAGAGATGCTATTATTCCCAGTATACCTTGGGAATAGCACTTCTTAAAAGAAAGATGCCTTAGACTTTTTTTCCCTTCAATTCTCTGGAAGTTGCCGAGCAAGTAAAACCAACCTTCAGATGAACCATGAGATTATATACAGACATCTGCCCAGGAAAACTTGGATCTAGACCTCGGTCGGCCAGTAATTCACCATCATGTGTGGATATGCCACTTTGCTTTTTTGGACCTTAATATCTCCTATTCAGATAGTATTAGACTCTTACAATACACATCAACTATGTGTTTTAATTCTTCATGTTTCTTGAGCATCTAGGACATACATCACTAGATTACAGAACTTCTCCTCTAAGCCCAGATAAAGGCTTCTGGAATCAATTACAGCCGATTTGGAAAATTTGGAAAACAACACTCACTTACATTGCATTGGCCTTCCCAACGATACTGAGCACTCTGGAGATAAAGCTATCTTCTACTTCTTGAAGTCTTTCACAGATGCTAGTGCAGTATGCTAGTACAGTACTATTTTAAAAGTACGGACAGTGAAGTAATAAATATTTAGTGAACAATCAGTTAACTAATTTTTACCAGACATTTTAAGCAAAAGCTCTGCCTAGGTTTTTCTATTTTGCTGGTCTTTCCTAATCAGTTTGTGGTACATTAAGATAAATAATATGTAAGTTCTCAATGTTTGCTACTAATGAGTTTTAACATCACATGGCATTTCTTTTGGTCCCTGTCTTCTACTAGCATTAAAAACAAAACATACTTACAGTAGCGTTTCAGGTATTATATCATAGCACCGACTGAGTGATAAGTGCTGGAGGTAGTTGAGCTGGAGAAATTCTGGAAAGCAGTCATTCTTCAGCATGATACTATCACTGTAACAGAGCAGAAGAAAACATATTCAAAACTACCCACTAGAATACTACTGCTTAGTCCCTTCAGTTCAACATTAAGATCTTTTTACTATTTAATGAGCAATCAAGATTTTTCAACTTTCGATCTAAAACAAATACCTTAAATCTAGGTGGACAAGGTTGGGGCATCTTCTAATTAAGGTAGAGACATCTAGGAAAAACAAGCAAACATGATGGTCATTATTAAATGAGGAATAAGACAAGAATATCTGCTGTCACTGGTGTCCTTTAACATTGTGCATTACGATAGGGAAAGGTTTATTAAAAACACAGTGTTGCTATTGTAACTAGAAAAGTTATTTTTCTAACTAATATGTTGTAATAAATTACATAGTATTAAAAATTTCTAAATGTAAATGTACAGGCAATTATATATTGAATCTTGGGAGATAGGTAAGGTGTTTAAACATAAGAACACATATAAGGTACACTTATAAGCTACTACATAAAAGTTTGAAGACTCTACCATGTTAAAACAGAACAATTAGAAAATTACCAGAAAACTGAGAATAAATGTTTTCCATATAAGTTAGAGTGAATAATATTGAGGAAAAAGATAAACAATAGAAAAGATCTAATGAACATGAACAGATAATTTGCAAAATACAAGATAATAAAAATGGAGTAGAAAGGAACAGAGAGACAAAAGAAAAATAAGAAATGGAAGAAAAAAAATGGAAACAAAGCTTTTGTAAATAAGGAGGGGGGTGAAGAGAGGGGAGGGGAATGGGAAAAAAAGAAGCAACAAGATATATCATGTACAGGTACAAATCCCCATGATGAATGTTATCACTATGTACATCTAAAATGTACCATTAAAATAAAATAAATTTTTAAAAAATGGAGTAAGAGATACTAAATGAAATTGGAAATACTGCTTTCCAGTTACCCAAAAAAAAGAATTATTTCCTAAAACCCCTAACAGATGAAATGTAGTAAAGCAGGTCCACCCACCATACATCACAAGTAGATATTTAATTTTATGTGTAGCCTTTAAGGAGGCTGACTGTGATTTTTTTTTGATAGTGAACTGATTTTTAAAAAAGTATTCAGAGCATTTTACAGTGAGCCCTTTGGCCCAATAATTTCACTTATAGAAAAATACAGATGTGTATAAACATATCCACTGTAGCAATAGTTGGGAATAGTCCATCCTCCAGTTAGTTTAATTTGTTAACCTCCACCCATTCCAAGAAATACAGTGCTAACAGTTGCTATTAAGAAGCTTTTCAGAGGAGGAGGCATATCTTAGTGCTAGATCGTCTGCCCAGCATGCATAGTGACAACAACTCAAAATATATGCAGTGCACTATAATCTCAATTTAGTCAAAATACACACAAACTCACTTTTACATATAGACTCACAGAATAAAAAGAAAAAAGTCTAAAAGGAAATACACCAAGATGTTAACTGCTGTTAGCAAAGATACTGAAATTCTAAATTACTTTTCAGAAGTTGGAAGAAAATCATAGAAT